>MU825398.1:3296306-3372037 GCA_029204205.1 Desmophyllum pertusum
CCCCCCCCCCCCTCGCTCTATTAAGCCCCCTCTCTAAATAAGCCCCCTTCTTGGGGCTGAAATTACAATAAGCCCCCCGGGGGACTTAGGGCTTAATAGAAGCTTTTACGGTAAAGCTCCTATTTTACACGTTATTATCATTGGTCGGGTTGTCTGTTGTTTCTTTGTTGTTTCAATGGTGCTTCCTAAAAGAAACAACTTTATACGCAATCACATAGCCCAATTTTGAAAATGACAAAAGATTGGTGGCGAAAACGAGTAAGGACGACAACAGACAAGCCACTATGAACCGGTAACTTACAGATGAAATTGGTTTCAATTTGTGTTACTGCTTTTTTTCCACAAATGAAAAAGCTCAGAGAGGGAACTTCTGGTCAGTTGCCGCAAGAAAAGCTCGTTGAATATCTTAATTAAAAGGTGGAAAATGCATTTATATAAGAGGCAAAATCTAACCTGTGCAAACGTCCACAGTGAAGAAACTAAACTCTGTCAGAAACACGGAGTTTGTAACATGAATAACTCCTCCTCATGCTCGAAATAAGCCCGTGTTTTGCCGGATTTTAAGCTCAAATATTTTGGCATTCTGGGCCTGGGAGCATCGTGTGGCTGAAGGTCTGCTCAAAAAAGCGAGTGAAGGTTTGCGAAGACGTTTTCTGCTATGGGCGTGCTGTTCGGCGTAGATAAAGCACGGCGTGCAGTTCGTTGAATTTATCAACCGCTTACCAAGAATCAGTTAAGCCTACGTATAGTGGCGGCAACAAAGACCTCCTCAATTTCAAGCTTTAAATTTGAAGAGGATTTGGAAGATTGATCGGACTCGTAAAAATCGTTTTCATACAGAAACTCTTGACAGAGAGTGCATGAAAACTTAGAAAATTCACGCGATGATGAATTAACATGTCAATTTTTCAGCCAATAAAGTTGAAGGAGCTTCGACATTAGAATGTGAGTCACGAAAACTATCAAAGCGTGACAGGAAATTGTTGTAATGTATATTATTAACAATGTAACTCACATGATTTTTCTTCTCGATGCAATTTGGAATAAATGAGCACTCGTAAATTTTTTTCAAAGACCACGAAATTGCACTCGCCCTATACGGGCTCGTGTGCCAATTTAGTCTTAGTCTTTGGGGAAAAATTCGTACTCGTCTGCTCATTTATTCCAAATTCGCCATCTCGAAATCATGCCCTGGGATTACCTTACTAACAAATACACGCGGCAGATGGCGACAAATTTATTGCGACGACCAAAGGTAGGAAAAAACCGCTAAACAAGCAGTTAAATCACGCGACAACAATGATCATTTATCAAGCTGTTCTATAAAGAAAGGATAATACTATATTTTTGGGCTATATTGTTATCGTAAGTCTTTTTCGGCTATCTAGGTTTTTCCCTTCAAGAAATGTTCTATGGTATGTTACGATTTCATTGGGGGACAAATAAACACTCACTCGGCAATTCAACTACAAAAGAATTACGTTAATTTACACGCTAAAAAATCGCGTCAGTTTCATCTATAAAATTCGCGTCATCTGCGCGTGCCAGTGCGGTTTACCTTCGCGTCCCCCCCCCGCCCCCCCCCCCCCCCCCCCCCCCCCCCCCCCCCCCCCCCGCCCCCCCCCCCCCCCCCCCCCCCCACCCCCCCCCCAACCCCCCCCCCCCCCCCCACCCCCACCCCCCCCCCCCCCCCCCCCCCCCCCCCCCCCCCCCCCCCCCCCCCCCCCCCCCCCCCCCCCCCCCCCCCCCCCCCCCCCCCCCCCCCCCCCCCCCCCCCCCCCCCTCCCCCCTCCCCCCCCCCCCCCGCCCAAACGATCCCACAACGCTCGGGTGGCCACTCGATCCCAGGCTGTCACTCTCTTTCCAAAGTGAGCTATCAGCTATCTATCTTTTTGAATAATTATATTGGAATGTCTAACATTCCCTAAAAGACATCCATTCCCCATTTCTCGTAACTCTCAGAATACCACAGTGAAAGAAAGAGGACAAATGCATATCAAACATTTGAGAGCAAGTGGCAGTTACTGATCGTGGGTTTTGCAGCCACAAACAATTCTCACCACGATGAAGTACTTTTGGGGCGCATGAAATTAAAACTCTCTGCAAGCTTCAGTTTTTGAAAGACTGTTGCATCGAGATCAACTTGGCCAACTTCTACAGGAAAACGCTGCGCAGATGTTCTTGAGATCCACAGTCGAATATCCGAAGACGTTGTCAAGAAATACAAGCAGATGCAGTCATCTCCTGAAGATTCCATTACAGGAAATTTCCTCGGGATTGTTCCTCGACTTATTCAAGCCGTCAAAGAAATCTTTCTAGATAAGACAATTCCACAAGCGCAAAGTGGATTGAGAGGAGTGGCTGAAGCAACTCTCGACAAAATTGCGTCGGATATTCAAGTGGCTGCACAAAGCAAAACACATCTAGGCTTTTTGTCACGTGTGTACGATTCTTGAAAATTTATGTCTCAAAAACAATGACAACCAATCCACAGAAGACAAGATAGGTGACTGGGCGGCTCCTTTCGATTATCAATTGCTGGAGTTCCTAGATAACTTTCTTCCAATGCTCTGAAGCACAAAGATTGTACAGAAGATTGTACGTGCTCTCGAAATCTAGGAGAGAGACCGTTTAAACCCTCCTCCTATTTGAAGGAAGCTTCCTGCGATGATCTCCACAACGTTGCATTAATCGTCTGTTAAAGTTTGCAAAGGTTGATCTATCACAATTGTGAGATTTGAACTGAATGACCCAACTAATTCATCCAACACTCATGGTGACTCATCCTCTTCATGCCCACTGGCACATAACACTCAAGTAACGAGGTATTGAAGTACGACGAGTCAATGAAACCTTTCTCAGATCTTCTGATCTGCAAAGAGTCTGAAGACGAGTTACAACTCGAAGCAGTTGCACATGTTCATATTAACGGACATATTCGCAGCATTGGAGCTTTTTGAATCACTGATCATACTCCCTGCATCTTGCAACGAAGCCATCGACAGAGTTCCAATCGCCTTCTCTTTCCGTAAGCGGTCAAAAGCGAACACGACAAGTCGGGAAACCTTCGCGTTACTCTTTATGCAATGCAGAAGGAGAACGTCAGAAAGGCTTGACATATCTGGAGAAAGAACTAGGCGAAGATGTAGTTGACTTGAAGCAAACGGAGATCACACAATCCCATCTAAGAGTGCGCAGCGTGCGCAGAAGCAGGAACAGTTGTTAGCCTACGTCTGATCACAAATGGGGATCAGAGACAATTGTTCTTCGACAGCAAGGATTTGTGTGACTCTTGCTGATTTCGACCGCAGGAGGCGCTTGTGTCCCGGATCGCGGAAAATAGCAGGTTGGTGAGAAACGACCGGGGTGGGGAACTCCCATGTGAAAGGGGCGGGGAGGACTCGTCGTCTCTTTTATAGGGAGTAAATTAAGAATTTTCATATCACTTAGGGTGCATTCAAGACGGAACGCCAATGTTTTAGCCATAAAGGTATCGTTTAGGGTTGCACGCGAAGGAAATAAAAAAACGTCATACTGTGTGTGTGGTCTACACAGATTAGGCATGAAATCTTTAAAATTATCATTTAAAAGTCTCATTATCGTTCATCGATTGCAACTTAATTCGTCCGAGTCTTAGGGGTCAAATAAAGCTTGAGCCACGCCCAGGTTGGTCTCCTTTAGCGGTTAATTCTAATTTTCCGACCAGTATCCCCGCCCGTTTCACATGAGAGGAGTATAAATGGGTACCGGCGACAAAATGCTGGGGGGTAACCTGCGATGGACTAGCATCCCATCCAGGGGGAGTAGCGATACTCCTAGTCGCTTCATGCTACAGAAACCGAGATAAGCTCTGGCAGTTGTGAGCCACTAGGCTCGTGACGCCGACTACACCTACCAAGATAAACAGCTCACGTCTAGCTTGAGCAAACAGACGTCCATCTTGTTGCGCTCAATTTGTCCCCAGCTCGAGAGACGTCTGACAAATTAATTCCAAATTACTTTAAAATCGAAAATAAATTATGGTAAATGTTAAGCTTGGTGGAACACAATGAGAGAGATATTATTCAGTCAGTGACACAAGCTACTCGGGAAAATAATTCCGAGTTCTCCAACAGGAGTCGAACCTATATGAGCTTCCATGGACGCTTCACTGAGCTACAAGAGACTCGTGAACAAACAGTATGCGGGAAGTTTGTCACATTTTGTACCTATATAGTTATATGGGAATCCCACTACGAGTCTCCTGTAGCTCAGTGGTAGAGCGTCCGACCGGTATGCAGAAGGTCATAGGTTCGACTCCTGTTGGGAGAACTTGGAATTCTTTGTCAGAGTAGCTTGTGTCACTATCTTTTTGACTAAATCTTGCGTAAATGTGGTACGCCAAAGGATTACGCTAAAAGGATCAAACAATCACTTCCATATTGTCGTCCTTTCAGCTGAGATGGGTCGGCTGGCCATTAGGAATGAATACCCAGCAGTACCAACAACAAGCGACTCGACTGTTGGTAATTACAACAGCAGTAGCAGTTTTGTGATGGATCTTTCAGATGCGGAGTTGAGACAGACACATGTACATCAACAGCGTGGGCCTGCTGGTAAGAATTATAATAGTTCTTCCTAGAAAGACATTTTTTTAGCTGAAAACGTATATTAGGGTTGCATGCACATGCATGACGTTTTTTTTTCTTAAAATAATTTTTTATCATATAACACGTGCTCTGATTGGTTGTGTACTAGTCGTTTTGCACGAGGCTATGTAGACACGGTTATGGCGCTCGTATTTTGGACTTCGGATCATCGGTCCGGGTTGAGCGCTAGCCGGGTTCCTGTGTTTGTGTTCTTGGGCAAGACACTTAACTCGCACAGTGTCTCTCTCTACCCAGGAGTATAACTGGGTACCAGCAACATAATACTGCTGGGGGTAACCTGCAATGGACTTAGCATCCCATCCAGGGGGAGTAGCAATACTCCTAGTCGGCTTCACGCTATGGAAACCGGGATAAGCTCCGGCAATGTGGCTAGTTTTGGCCCGAGTGCGGTTTTTACCTTACCTTTACCAAAAGGTATGACTAACAACAACATGATAGTGAAGTGTCATAAAAATATTTGTCATTGTTTTTCCTTTGCTAGGTGCATCAGATAGCAGATCAGCTTCAACAGAAAATGAGAAAAGGAAAGGCCATCGTCTTCTGTCGACACTCAAATTTCTAGAGAACGTCCAGGTGATTGACTTGTGTAGAAATCGTTCAAAGACACACTCTGAACATTAATGTTTTTATTGGATATTGCGACACGTTTGTTTGTACAGTATATATTTCCTGTTTGACCGTTTGAAATCACGTGACTTGTGTTGTGAAACAAAATTACTGAACTATATCCTTTTGATTAGAATTGTTTTGCACGAGTTGCCACGAGTGGACTAATTAAAACGAATTCAATTACGCTTTTGTATGATTACGATTATTACAACTTGCATGTACCTGTTGTTATTTATGATCTATACCATAAGAAATACAGACAATGTGAAATTCACAACACTTATTTACATTAATTTTTTGCTTTGTGAAGAGCGGGGGGAAACGTGTGAAAACGAGGGAAAACAAGTAGTGATTGGTTTTGGTTTTGTATCTGATTGGTTGAGTAGGTGGCGAGAATTTTAAAACCAATCACAGAGCGTGGTAAAGTAAAACCAAAGCAATTCCGGATTACTACCGACACTCAATTAGAAAACCGCTCTATATGTGATGATGTTGGTTTCGGTTAGTTATGACAATGTCCTTAGGGACTGTGCAATAATTACCAGGAGGGGGGGTTGGAAAACCATAGGGGGGGCATAAAGTAAAATCAAAGCAAGGAGAGGGGGGCTCTAGGTAAAATAAGTCACTCAAGAGGGGGGGCTTAACATTTTATTTAAAGTACATATTACATTGGCGAATCCATACCTATTTATAAGGTGGGGGCCGAAAAATTTTCCGGCCCTTACGGGCCGAGGAAGCCTTCACCGGACCTGAAAATAATACACATGCCCTTTTCCTTCTGCTATGGTTTCTGTTGAACATTGCTACGGAGGTGATGTTTGTTCCAGACGCGGATGTCCAACAATTAAACATGCAGTAGGAGCTCTTCTTTCCGTTATAAGATTTTAATCCACACTAGTGCGTGTAGAGAAAATGTAGCAGCGTACTTGTATAAAGGTGTGTGTATACTGTGAGGGGGGGGGGGGGGGGTCGTACATAATTTCTGACTGATTAGAGGGGGGGCAATAACTAAATTCACTCCTTTAGGAGGGGGGGTATTACCTAATATTTGGCTACATGAAGCCCATTTTCCAACCCCCCCCTCCTGATAATTATTGCACAGTCCCTTAGAAAAACCGCTAGATTATCTGAATTGTTCTCTTTAAGCCTGGTCTACACAGTACGTACACGCAAGCATAAGAATAAGCATAAGCACAAGGAACGCTTGTGCTTGAGCTTATGCTTGCGTCGCTGCGTCGCTCGTGTAAACCCGGATAACGCAAGCACAAGCACATGAAAGTGTCCGCCACATTGCATGATGCATGATGCAATCCAGTATTAAAATTTAAAGACACTGCGCCTGCGTATGTCACCTTGTGCTTGCGCTTATCGCACGTGTGAACTCTCTTGTGCTTATGCTTGCGTCGTACATGTAAACCAGGCTTTACTATGAGTTACTCGGGCTGATTATTAGTGACTCTAAGTTACATATTTTATTACTTAATCTACTGTTGCTCTTGTGTGGCTAACATACTTTTCCTCTCTTCAACTGCAGTGAAACAAGGCATACCTGAAAATGATGACCTAGAAAGGCTTGCAAGTGAACTTACTGAAGTTTGGGAGAAGCTTGGTCGTCGTCTTGGAATTAAAGAAGCACGGCTAGATGCATTTCATAAACAATATGATGACTTTTTCTGACAAAGCATATAAAATGCTGTTGCACTGGAAGTACAAGAATGGTCGAGCTGCAACATACCAAGTTTTATACGACGCTTTGTGTGATTCGTTAGTAAGCCATACAAATTTGGCGGAAGAATATTGTTGCGATCACTAACAGTGGTTTGTAAAGATTTACCGGTACATGGCACTCCTATGTTCCAGTCAGGAGGGGGGTGTGGGCATACCCAAGGAAAAGAGAGACGGTGAGGTACGATGAAGTCGTGACTCAACACACACAAAAATACTAATCCGAAAGAAATATTTCAACTTGCCCAGATCAAAGATATTTCTTAGAACACGATTCACTCCCCCCCCCCCCCCCCCCTAAGAAAATACCAGGGAAAATGTATGACCCAAATAAATTGCCAATTTCATATCCCAAAAAATCTATCTCACCTAACAGTCACTGTTATACTTGAACAGCCCCCCCCCCCCCCAAGTCCCATGTATTTCTTCATATCTTTTTTAGTTTATAGGACTGTGCCCTTCATAGATGCTTATCTCAGGCCCCGTCCACATTAATGCATTTTCTTTCACAGTGCATACTTTTCGATGCGTTTTCGCCTATCGTCCACACTACAACGATCGAAAAACGCTGATCGTTTTCATCGAAAACGCATACATTTGAAAACACTGTCCAGAGTGGAGACATTTGAAAACGGAGCCCTGTCGTATTAGTGTGGACGGCGAAAACGGAGGCTTTCGAAACGCTGACGTCATTCAAATCACAAACAGCGTTTCAGTGTGGACGTGGAAAACGCTGCGAAAACGATAATGTGGACACGGAGCGTTTGATGCGTTTTCGGTAAAAACGGAGCGTTTCGAAATGCGTAGACGGGGCCTTACAGAATAATGATAAAACCATTGTGGCTTTCATCACTCAAGCAACAAGTGAAAGGGAACCGTGTTAAATATTACGCCTAGGAATTTTGATACAACGGTTCTGTAGTTTTTGTAAAAAATTTAATATTTTTCTCTTCATAGCATTGCCTACAACGTAAAGACTATTTTTAATGTTCTTTTATAAAACACTCCTACTTTTTGGTGGCAAATGTTTATATCTATTTATTTAAAGTTACCCTTTTGTATCAAAGTGGTATCAAAATAATATTGGGTTTTCGTAGTGAGAGAGCACCTCAGCAATTAAGAGTAAGAGGACACATTTTTATACTCAAAGTTAACTCAAAGTTAGTTGATTTGAGTCCATGGACGAAACATTGGTTATTGTTTGTCAAAGGGCGTTGCCTTGTAAATAGTACGCCATTCAGTACTCATTGACCAGATTGACCAATCACATTCGTTTACGTAGACATGGCGCGTTTGAAAAAAACTTCTCTTGACATGTCTTGGGTACAAGTTATGGACTAATCTGCAGATACCGAACTTTTCCGAAGTTGAATCGAAGTTATTTAAAATTATTGTGGCCAGTAGTTAGTTCGCGTTTGTAACTAATTAAACTCAAGTTGACTCAATCGTATCAGAGCCGTTGACTTCGCGTGAAGCTGGACTCTACTCAAGCTCCTTGAACATTACCAAGCTCTCGAGAAATAAAGTTCTTTGGTTACCCGTAATCTAAAGTGTTCTCTTGAACCAAAAGATTGCTCTCCCCTAATCTACCTTGAGGGAGTCAATGAACTGAAGCGCGGATGATTAACGCTACGTCGTACATGCAAACTCGTATTCCCAACATCGTAGAAGGCGTGGGGGGGGGGGGGGGGGGGGAGGCTAATGGACCCCCTTGGGTTTTCTTTGTTTTCAAATGACGTCATTAAATCTGCCATCTTAGATGCGCCATCGATACAAAATTATTCCAAAGCAGTAAAGGGATGCTAAAATGAACTAATACTTCAAAGTTTCTTAAGAAAACTTGAAAAGATATCATTAGAACGAGGAATCATTTGAAAAATGAAAGTTTGGTAAACATGTATGTCACAATCTCGTGCCCAGAGTCAACGGTCTCCTCAGTCAGCGGTCGCCTTCGCCAGGTTAGGGGGACGACTACCGCTGACGGAGGAGACCGTTGACTCTGGGCACGATATTGTGTAAACAGTTGACACATCAAAATGTCCCCGAGGGATGGATAAACAATTCAGTACTGAAAGGTTAAGCACCCCATTTCAAAATTATGAAAACTTCATGGAAAGGGTGGCATCCACCTCCCTCTTGTACGTCCGAGGGTTAAGGCTCCGTACACACCTTTATGTTTTTTATAAACCAGGCCAGGAGGTTTTTACAAAATGCATTAAAAGATTACGACTATGACTGTCAATATATTCTACCGCATACAACTGAAATATTTTTTTCCAGCTATACCTTCAACTCCCATCCTTGGGTTTATGCAACGTCGACGGCAGGGGATTCGAAGGGGCTTGTAACCAAGGAATTTATACCCGGGGATTTTAACTAGAATGATTTGGGGGGTGAAGGGGAATTCGAACACGGGGAAGCTTATAAGCCGGCCGCGGGTGGTTGTGTAAGATGACGTTTTTTGAGCCACGGACTGCAACCGGAAGTCGCAAGTTCTCTGTTTAGGCGCGTATTATCGACTTTTCGTCCGTAACGTCAAGTTATAAATTCTAAAACGAGGGCTTCCCAACTCTTTGGTTGGGATGAAAGCCCGCCAAAACCAAGAACATTCGCCTTCCGGTTGCCGTCAGTGGCTCAAAAACGTCTGTGCTTAAGCTCTCTATATCTAACAGCATCACCTACCTTGAGGTTACTAGCTATCGAGCGGTTTTCTAATAGACTGCCAAAACCAAAGACCAATCACAACAAACACGAATAAAGCAATGAACCAATCAGGACGCTAGGCAAAGTCTGCAACCCGCGGCCGTGCCAAGCGCGGGAAAACGCGATCACAATTGGTTTTCGCTTTGCTCCTGATTGGTTGTAAAATCAGCATGTTTGTTCTGATTGGTTAGATCAGAAGCCCATGACACACATTGTATGAGGTTTTCTTCTTTTTTAACCAATTATAGAGCTCAACAAACCCCAAACAACTGAAACACAAGACTGCGAGCAGTCTCTATTTTTCGCTAAAGTCCGTGAGGCGAATGCGCGATTTGCGAGTGGCGCGCGCCGTGAGTAGACTGCTCGCAGTCTACTGAAACACGTGTTTCAGGTCGAACCTCTAACGGCCACTTCTCTACAACGGCCAATATTTCATTCTATCCCCAGGGTGGCCGTTGTAGAGAGGTTCAACTGTACTTTCTTTCAGACAATCAGTGGATTTAAAGCCGCTCTGTCTGTAATGCAGTCCAGTTGGTGTCACGATCGTCCCTCAGTCACCATTTTGCACCGAACAAGTATAAATGTTGGCTTTTGCCTCTGTTTCAAAACGAGGCCTGATTTTAAACCTTTCATATAAAAATTCGTTTGATTTGCATGAAAATGAAATGGGGTTAAAACTCAGTTTCATGTGAAAGGTTTTGCACCAGAATACAATCCACCGTAGGAAAAAAGATGGCGGCGGTACATTTTACCACAATACCTTGCGAACCTAACACAGCCAATAGGCACATAGAAAGCCATATTTTTTTAGAAATTCGTCCCTGTACTAACAACATTGTGTATGCTAGGTTTGAAGTTTTTAGAACTTTTCTGTGAGTTTTTATGAGCATTTTTAGTGGTTTTATGCGCTAAGAATTATGGGTAAATGTACCAGTCGCCATCTTTTTTCCTACGGTGGATTGTAGAGAGGCTCAACTGTATTTGTATCCAATTTTTTGGTACACTTGAACGTTTTTCCAATCAGTTATTTCAACAAATTTTCAGTTTAGACATATTTCCAACAATTTAACGGCAATGTCGCAACATGCTTCCGTTACAATTCTGTGAAAAGATTTCCGTTTTTCGTCGAAGTTTATAATTTGTTGTGACTTTTTAAAGTGGGGTAAATAATACCATGTTTACTTTCTCGATGTTTTTATTTTCATGTTTTTCACCTTTCCGAGACTACTACTGTTTTCGAATACTTTAGTGGACTGTATGAAAGGTCTGAAAGAAGATCAAATAAAAAGAGAAAATACGGGAGAATTTTATTGTGAGTCTTCGGAAACGGGGACGGGCGATTATTTGAGGATGAGGATTATTTCAGATAATTAAAACATCAAAACGTATTTATTTGTTGTACTTTTATTTTTAATGCCCTCGCAGCCGCTGGAGCTACTGGTGGCCGTTATTTGGATCGTCACGCAACGCTTCAGATGAGCGTTGTGTGACGATCCAAATAATGGCTGCGAAATTCGAAAGACGCTATCCTCGAGTCCAGGGAAGGTTAGAGGGGGAAATTATTCGAAGGACGGCTAAACGGAGGACTAAAACCCCACCCCCGAAGCTGAAAACGGAATACAGTAGCCTGCGTGACTCCTGTTTGCACGCCGGATA
Organism: Desmophyllum pertusum; assembly: GCA_029204205.1. Taxonomy (NCBI): domain Eukaryota; kingdom Metazoa; phylum Cnidaria; class Anthozoa; order Scleractinia; family Caryophylliidae; genus Desmophyllum; species Desmophyllum pertusum. The sequence goes on from MU825398.1 coordinate 3,307,649, forward strand.
GGAACACAGAGTCTCCCTCGGTCATGCGCAAAAAAGAAGAGCTCTGGGGTCGAGATTCAAGTTCCCGGATCAAGTTACAAAGACTCTTTCAAATTTGCATAAATATTGATATTGGATTTCTAGACTGTTCACAGCCCTGCAAACGATAGCCTGAGGTTAGGCTCCTGAAAGCGACGGAGCCTGAAGACATTCCTTTGATGCCGCCGATCCGCCCTCCAGTAATTAGTCCTGTTATAAAATGTCAACAAGTCACCTGGAGTGTTTGGCGTGTTTCCCAAATTAACTTCTTGTTAAACAAGAATGGTTAAATAAATTATTTCCCACGGCAAAAATGATCGTTGCATTTCAACTATTACCCATAAAACAAGCTTGAAAGTAAAAATTGCTAAAAGTAAGCGTATAAAGCGGTGAAGACGGCTTCTTCCACGAAATTTACCGTAATACGCGTATGCAAATATGTAATTTTAGCCAACGCTACGTCTGTTGAATGTTCAATTTTCAGCCGTAATTTTCTCTTCGCAAATGAAAGGACTCCAACGCAAAAGATCGCCGGCTAACAGGCTCCATGTCCATTTTTGGCAGTTTTTATCCTTCCATTTCGAACTTCAGCTTTCAGGCCTAAACGGGACAACTCTTCGACTTGGTCTTTCATTATCGAAACTGCAACGGCGACACAATTAGAACAGTAGATCGTTCTAATCTCCACCCGAGGTTAAACTCTTGCCAAAACCAGTCAGGAGAATTACATCGCGCTCTTTTGCCACAGATTCTAGGCATATCTTTTTCACTTCCTTGAGCCGAGGGATATCTGAAAGATCTGATGGCAAAGAATAAATTCCGTAACGCTTGCTCAATTCTCCTGTTTTCAACTTCAACAAACAACGCGTGACATTGTGTTGTCAACATCTGTCATCATTCACCGCGAATCTGTCAATATTAAGCAAAATGACCAATCAGATCATGATACCAGAATCTGGTATCATGGATCGGCGGCGTCAAAGGAATGTCTTCAGGCTCCGTCGCTTTCGTTCTGCAGCGACTCGGCTCGCTTCGCTCGCAAATTTTCTTCAGGAGCCTGATCTCAGGCTATGCAAACGACATGACGCGCTCATGAATGGCCGTTGTCAAGGTGATGACAGTTGTTACGCCTTTCAGCCAATGGGAATTTTCCGTTGTTGCTGGAGGAACGGGAAATATAGTTCTCAAAGATGTTTACAGCCCCTCTATTTTTCTCCTTCCCCGCCCCCTACCCCCACGCTCGCGCTTCGCGCTCAGTTCCAGTTCGCTCGCAGCTACATCGATCTGAGAAAATAGAGAGGTGTGAACAGTCTATTGCTGGTTTGCAACCATTCCCGAGAGATTTAAATGACAAAGACCCTGGCGGCCATGTTGGATGACAGGAACAATAAAGCTAATTATAATTATTTTGTTAATGGTCATCCAACATGGCGGCGATGACGTCAGTTGCAAACCAAGAATTGGATTTCAATCTCATGGCATGATTACAAAACAAAATGAGTATGTTTATTCGACAACATCCGATTCAGCACTTACTTCAAATCATTTTCGGCGTTTGATCCTCGACAGCCTGCCTTTTCTCTTGTTCTTGCCTGCATTATGCAAATGATTGCGGAAATATAAAATGCGATGATGCGATTCTGTAAGCGAATGTTTAACGGTTCGGCGCATGTGTCGGCTTTATCGACTTGGTCACATTTATTTCTCAATACGTCAGTAATCATATACTATAATTAGTCCAAGCAAAACGCCAAATGACCAAAATTTACAACAAATTTCAATGGATTACACTGAAAATGTCGACATTGAATACCGGAATAAATTACCATAATAAAGTATTGGCCCGAAGGATTTATCGGGTAATTTATTCTGGTATTCAAATTTCGATATTCTCGATGTAATCCGTTGAAATGTTTTGTGAATTTTAGCAATTCGTCGTTTTTCTTGGACTAATAATTATAGTATGTGATTACTGAAGTATCGAGAAGTGCATGTGAGTGGGGTTTTTTTAAGGATAACTGTTGAAAAGCCGGCACATGCGCCGAACCGTGAAACACTCTAATATTTATAGAAGACGCTCTTTGTGCTCGAATTATGGCGTAACGAGCTCAACGAGCGTAGTGCGTGAGGCTATCGATATCATATCATTATCATACGAAATCGAAAGGGAAAGCGGAAGGACCAAAGCGGTAATTTCCTATAAAATATTCGCAACTTCACACTGACTACATCCGATCATGGAGCTTATACAGTCCCATACCGTTGGTGTAACATTCGTTCTTTGAGAGGAAACATTTCGATTGTGAACATCCATCTGAATCATCCTCCCGGTTTGCAGTTTGGACTTGTTGTGTACAGTGAGTGGTTGGAGCTAGATGGGAAAGTAACAGCTCGAAACAGCAAAGGAAAGCCCACAGAACTATACTTTTCGTCAGCAGGATGGGGCGTTGTTTCTCGAGACCTACAAGATTAAGCGAGGATGATAGTTACCGAGAATTAGAGGTAAATGAAAGACCAGTTATAACAGGGCCTCCACAGACTAGACCGGGACTAGAGAGATAGTTGTCGACAACTATTTTGTTGTCGATCATAAAAAGTTGTCGATAACAAAAAAGTCAGTGTGTGACTAGTTATCGATAACTAAGGCCCTTAATAACTAAGGCCCTTAGTTATCGACAACTAGCATCGACAACTTTTTATGATCGGCAACTAAATAGTTATCAATAACAATTGGCCTAATCACATGACGCTGCTTGCAGTCTGTTTCTCTCTCGAAATCACTAGACCGATGTTGGATAAACGTTCGTCGGTCCTTACTAGCTAGAGTAAAAGCGGACTGCAAGCAGTCTAGTCTATTGGTGTCCGAGCTATCTCTAGCTCAACATTTTGAGACAGGGTTCAATTCCAAATAGAAACTTAAAATTTCGCCTTTGGGAGTCACGTTTTCCACAAAACGCAGAATTTGGTCATTTCACGTTGTTGTACATACACCTTATTCGATGGTTTAACATATAATACGCGCGGGATATTTTGCGAGTTGCGTGGTATTTTTCCGAGCCCCGTAGGGGCGAGGAAAACTACGAGCAATGAGCAAAATGTCCGCGCGTATTATATTTTAAACCATCGAATAAGGGATTAATTATTCCACTGAAAAATTTCCCTGCTAGTATTCGCTCTGTTCAACTTAGCCTGCGAGCAGGCTCTCATTCGCGCGATGAGCGCGGAGCGCGATCGAGCGCGTATACGTAGCGCGATCGTGATGTTCGAGCGCGGAGCGCCGGAGTGGGACGAATAACTAGTAATACGTGACTCGCATGGGTCCTCGCGAATTATTGTTGGGGTGTGAGGGTAATAACCCCTTTAGAGATCGACTGGAGCTCGCTGGTCTCCCGACATCTGCCCTTTTATGACTTAATAGTGGAATAATAATACCAACGTATTTTATAGGAGCTAGAAATGGAAAAACAACAAAAACAACTCACCTAACGTCCATTGTGTTTGCGTCGAAGTTTTAGGCCGTTTTAGAGCGTTTTTAGCGAGTTCTAGTTTCACCATTTCTAGCTTCTAAATACGTTCGTAATATTCCCATACAAACCCTTATACAATGGAACCTCGATATAACGATACTCGATATAACGATGTTCCTGGTATAACGATCAACATTTGACAGCCCGGCAAATGTTACAGTAAATGTATGGAGAAAACTCCCGATATAACGATACTCGATATAACGATATTCCTGATATAACGATCACAATCTGGCAGCCCAAACGTAAAATTTACCCCGATATAACGATAAAATCAATCATCGCGCGATGAAAAAGGAGGCTTAACACTTAAAAAGCTATGACAATACTCCCGGGCAATACTTTTCCTTTATAATTTAGTTCTCATTGCATAAGGACTGTAACGTGTCTGTCAACAACGATCTAATTTGTTCAGTTCCTTGGCACATCGTTATATCGAGGTTCCACTGTACTAGTTTAACGCTATTTCACAATACGACGCTTGGGATAACGTGGCACGTTGTGGAATCAAACGCTTAGCCAAAATAAAAATAGTTTTATCAGTAATGGTCGTATACAAAAAGCGAGAGATCGATGGCCAGAGCTGCCCATACCTTAAAATTCGAATGAAGGAAGAGATGAGGGTAAAGGATAACGCTGAGATCGTTATCTCAGTATCACTGTCGGTGTAACAGGTTGGAGGCGGGAAAGGGGATACAGTCCGGAATCCCGATAACTCGAACCTTTTTCGATTTCCCTTCAGGTCGTTTTCTTAATAATTTTACCCTCGATAACTCGAACCTTATTTGACGAAGTGTAATGACTTAAAGCATTCTCCAGAACACTGAATTTATTTTGAATAAAGTTGAGCAGCAGAGACTGACAATAAGGCCCAGTTCAGACGCCGTACTTCACATGAGCCGAATCGAATTCGATGAATTAAGTTCATGTGAAGCACGGCGTCTGAATCAATTCGGAACGGCTGGATGAATTCGGATCGGCTCAGCCGTTCTTCCCGCCTGGCTCAGCCGGGAATAACGGCTGTGGACCGGTTTTGATTCAGACGCCGAACTTCACATGAGCCGAAACAAATGCACGAATTATTATAATGTATTTTTCAATATAACAGCAATTTTTCCCTATATATTAAATTAAGTTCATTCGGCTGAATTAAGCTCGGCGTCTGAATCAGTTCAGCCGGTCTAATTAAGAAATGGTAAACGTGCAGCGTGCGTACATCGAGTTATGGATGCACGTGGGAGGTTGCTAAGCACGAAAGAAGCGTAAGAGTTGCTCGAGGCGACAGCCGAGAGCAACTCTAGCTTCTTGAGTGCTTAGCAAACTCCCAAGTGCATCCATAACTCGATGTTTACGATTCGTGTAAGATTAAAACTGTTTGCAGTGTTATGTTATAAAAGAAATGGTAAACGCTACAGCTGTGCGTACATCGAGTTATGGATGCACTTGGGATAAATTCACTAAAATAGTTAATCATTAATTATTTATTTATTATTAATTTTTAATTAATTATGAATCATTTTTAACCACCCACGACTTGTACCCACACCCACACCCACGACCCACGACCCACGACTAGTACCCACACCCACGACCCACGACTTGTACCCACACCCACACCCACGACCCACGACTAGTACCCACGAGCCACGACCATAAGTCACACAGCTACTACCTAGCTACATGCATCTAGATCGAAAATCGATTAGCCGACAGCCGAATTGATCTTCTTTGTGGACGTAAAATTACTATTTACTTCGCTGATTGATTGTAGAGATATTCAAGATATGCAGAGGACGTCCTGCCGCCGCTGGTGAGTTGAAAAACATCTAAATAAAATACCTTGGTAATATTCCCATACAAACCCTTATATTTTAACGCTATTTCACAATATGACGCTCGGGATAACGTGGCACGTTGTGGAGCCAAACGCTTAGCCAAAATGAAAAGAGTTTTATCAGTAATGGTCGTATACAAAAAGCGAGAGAATGGCCAGACCTGCCCTACCCTGGGTCGGCTAGAGGTTTATTTCTCACGTCGCGTCTGGATCGGCCGGAGGCCGACGTCAGACTCGAAACCGGAAACCGCGCAAGAAAAGCCTCTGGCACCCAGGGTAGACCCACACAGCGGTCCACAGCGGTCAAACGTGACGCGCCTGCGCAGTTCCCGCCAAAACCCCACTGCAAAATGTCCTAAATTTACGAAGTCCTCCACTCCTCGACACTTTAAAGCTCAAACTTAAGAAATTTACTGAAAACTTAAGCTTTGTACTCGGAGTATGCATAGAGAATTTAAGAATTGTTCTCCACCAAGTGTCTCAGCTCGTATTTTGGTTTACCACTCCATGTTTTATAACGTTTCCTTACGTCGCGGCCATTACGCTTCAAACTTGTGGAAACGTCAAGGCCGCAGAAACCGGAAGTGGCGTTAAATTAGACCTACCCATACCTTAAAATTCGAATGAAGGAAGAGATGATAACGCTGAGATCGCAATCTCAGTATCACTCTAGCTGTAACAGTTTGGAGGCGGGAAAGGGGATACAGTTGAATCCCGATAACTCGAACCTTCCGCGCGCTAACTCGAACCTTTTTCGATTTCTCTTCAGGTCATTTTATTACTAATTTTACCCTCGATAACTCGAACCTTAATTGACGAGGTGACAAGTTTATGTACTGCTGTAACTAAAACGATCTTACATTAGAACATAAAATTAAAAATTTTATTAAAACATTTGCGTTTATTAAAACTGATTTATTTTGTTTTTAAACTGATGTTTTGAGCGTTATCCATGCATTCGTCAGAGCAAGAGAGCGCTGTAATGAAGCTTGTCTGTAAAGAAATTCTGCTTTATCCCCAATTTTTCGGTCATTTGATGCCATTTCCCGATAACTCGAACCTTTTTCGATTTCCCTTGAAGGAAGCTCGAGTTATCGGGATTCAACTGTAGTACAAAGGGAAAGGCAGGATCGTCTCTGTTGGTCAATTTGTATAATATAGCTTCTCTGGTACAGTTTCCAGAGTTTCTATGTTAAATAACCTCACTTGTGAAAATGATGCACCTGTTATTGTTGAGTTTTAGGTAATGTAGTTCAGTGGAATTGTCTTGGAGGGTAAAGTAATCAACACTAATCGAACGACTGAACCATGCATTGAATGTGGACATTTTTATGTTTGTTTGTTTGTTTTATGTTTGTTTTTTTGTTTGTTTTTTGTTTGTTTGTTTGTTTGTTTGTTTGTTTGTTTGTTTGTTTGTTTGTTTGTTTGTTTGTTTGTTTGTTTGTTTGTTTGTTTGTTTGTTTGTTTCTGTCTACTGAGCTTGCTAGCTGCATGTCAATACTGGACAAAATGTTTTGGGACACTTCTCATTTTGGACCGTATTTTTGTTTAGTTCGTTCAAATCTAGCGATTATTGGGGGCTTAAAGAATAAACTTCCACATTGATTCTCCCTTCCCCCCTATACAATGTTGAACCTCAAAAGCCATTGTTTAAATTTGACATATAGTGTGTAGTCCGGTGATTCAACATTGCAGCAAGGGGGGAGGGGATAACATATAAAATCAGAGGTCTATAACTATAGACCTCTGATAAAATCGATTTTCAGGCAAAATTTAAGTGTCCCAAATTTATTGGCCAGTATTGTAGAGTCGACGATCGATGAGCCGACAGCCGAATTGATCTTCTTCGTGGACATAAAATTACTGTTTACTTCGCTGATTGATTGTAGGATTCAAGAGATACGGTTCCACAGAAAGGGCTGTCGTGGCCGGTGTCGCCGACTGTGAGGGTGAGTTGAAAAGCATCTAAATAATATACGTTCGTAATATTCCCATACAAACTCTTATACTAGTTTAACACTATTTCACAATACGACGCTTGGGATAATGTGGAACGTTGTGGAGTCAAACGCTTACCAAAAATAAAAAAAGAGTTAATGTTTTATCAGTAATGTTAGTAATTACAATACAAAAGCGAGAGAATGGCCAGACCTGCCCATACCTCAAAATTTAAGTGTCCCAAATTTATTGGCCAGTATTGTAGAGTCGAAGATCGATGAGCCGATAGCCGAATTGATCTTCTTCGTGGACGTATAATTATTGCTAACTTCGCTGATTGATTGATTGATTGATTGATTGATTGATTGATTGATTGATTGATTGATTGATTGATGGATTGATTGATTGATTGATTGATTGATTGTAGACATCAAGACATCACCGTAGACCGACTTCCTTGAATACCGACAAATTGATTAAGGTGAGTTGAAAAGCATCTAAATAATATACGTTCGTAATATTCCCATACAAACCTTTATATTTTTACGTTATTTCACAATACAACGCTTGGGATAACGTGGCACGTTGTGGAGTCAAACGCTTACCAAAAATAAAAAAAGAGTTAATGTTTTATCAGTAATGTTCGTAATTACAATACAAAAGCGAGAGAATGGCCAGACCTGCCCATACCTTAACATTCGAATGAAGAAAGAGATGAGGGTAAAGGTTAACGCTGAGATCGTAATCTCGGTATTACTGTAGTAGGTGTGACAGTTTGGAGGCGGGAAAGGAAGGGGAGATTAAAAAGGGGAAGGCAGAATCGTCTCTGTTGGTTAATTTGTCGATAATATAGCTTCTCTGGTACAGTTTCCAGACTTTCTATATTAAATAACCTCACTTGTGAAAATTATGCACCTTTTATTGAGTTTTAGGTAATGTAGTTGGAATTGTTTTGGAGGGAAAAGTAATCAATACTAATTAATGAACGAACCATTCAATGTGGACATTTTTATGTTTGTTTGTTCAGTTAGTTTGTTTGTTTGTTTGTTTGTTTGTTTGTTTGTTTCTATCTACTGAGCTTGCAAGCTGCATGTATCTACAATACTGGACAAAATGTTTTGGGATAGTTCTCATTTTGGCGTATCAAGAAATGCGGATCAATTTCGAAAACAATAGGTATTGTTATACGTTATCGAAATGACCATATTGGGTCATTTTTGTTCATCACCGTAAGCGGCGAAAACAATACCTTGCTAATTCACGAGGGAGATTCAAAATTTCCGATTACTGCACTCGCGGTAAATTTGAATCTTCGGCGAAAGCCGAATTGATCTTCTTCGTGGACGTATAATTATTGCTAACTTCGCTGATTGATTGATTGATTGATTGATTGATTGATTGATTGATTGATTGATTGATTGATTGATTGATTGATTGATTGATTGATTGATTGATTGATTGATTGATGATGATTGATTGATTGATTGATTGATTGATTGATTGATTGATTGATTGATTGATTGATTGATTGATTGATTGATTGATTGATTGATTGATTGATTGATTGATTGATTGATTGATTGATTGATTGATTGATTGATTGATTGATTGATTGATTGATTGATTGATTGATTGATTGATTGATTGATTGATTGATTGATTGATTGATTGATTGATTGATTGATTGATTGATTGATTGATTGATTGATTGATTGATTGATGATTGATTGATTGATTGATTGATTGATTGATTGATTGATTGATGATTGATTGATTGATTGATTGATTGATTGATTGATTGATTGATGATTGATTGATTGATTGATTGATTGATTGATTGATTGATTGATTGATTGATTGATTGATTGATTGATTGATTGATTGATTGATTGATTGATTGATGATTGATTGATTGATTGATTGATTGATTGATTGATTGATTGATTGATTGATTGATTGATTGATTGATTGATTGATTGATTGATTGATTGATTGATTGATTGATTGATTGATTGATTGATTGATTGATTGATTGATTGATTGATTGATTGATTGATTGATTGATGGATGGATGGATGGATGGATGGATGGATTGATTGATTGATTGATTGATTGTAGACATCAAGACATCACCGTAGACCGACTACCTTGAATACCGACAAATTGATTAAGGTGAGTTGAAAAGCATCTAAATAATATACGTTCGTAATATTCCCATACAAACCTTTATATTTTTACGTTATTTCACAATACAACGCTTGGGATAACGTGGCACGTTGTGGAGTCAAACGCTTACCAAAAATAAAAAAAAGAGTTAATGTTTTATCAGTAATGTTCGTAATTATAATACAAAAGCGAGAGAATGGCCAGACCTGCCTATACCTTAAAATTCGAATGAAGGAAGAGATGAGGGTAAAGGTTAACGCTGAGATCGTAATCTTCGTATCACTGTAGTAGGTGCATGTGACAGTTTGGAGGCGGGAAAGTGGAGATTGGGGAGAGTACAAAGGGGAAGATAGAATCGTCTCTGGTGGTGAATTTGTATAATATAGCTTCTCTGGTACAGTTTCCAGACTTTCTATGTTAAATAACCTCACTTTTCAAAATTATGCACCTTTTATTGAGTTTTAGGTAGTTGGAATTGTTTTGGAGGGAAAAGTAATCAATCAATGAACCAACCATTGAATGTTCGTTTTTTTGTTTCTATCTACTGAGCTTGCTAGCTAACTACTGTAGCTACATATATAGATCGAACTGAATCGATTAACCGGCCGCAGACAGCCGAATTGATCTTCTTCATGGAAGTAATATTACTGTTTTACTTCGCTGATTGATTGTAGAGTTATCCGGAGGAGCCGATGCGGTACATGAAGGGCAGAAGTATATCGGAAAGTGGAGAGGTGAGTTGCAAAGCATCCATTAAAGTAAAATACGTGTATTCCCATACAAACCCTTATATTTTAACGATATTCAATACGACGCTTGGGATAGAGTGATTTTATTTAACCCGTGAAACAACAGTTAGTGGTAAATAGTCAAAACTAAACAAAAGAAAGCAAATGAATTAGTGTATAATAGTATCTAATAGATATAAAAATTGGAGTTGACACTGATTAAAAAGATTTAAGAAAACGTTTCGGTCACTTCAGTGACCTTCGTCAGTTCGAATGTGAATAAAACTTATGAAACATAAAACAATAAGAAAGGATGTGATAAAAATTCATAAAAAGTGTGAAAAATAACGGTCTATGGAAGTTCTAAAAATTCTTGAGATTTCGATAAACACGCGGGAACTCAACATGTTCGTTGATTGAGTCTTTCTCTTTAGTGGAGTGCCACGCTTCTAGGAATAGTCTCTTGTTCCACTGGGAGCAGACGTCAAGGATTGCTACGTTGTTGAAATCAAAGTTGTGACCCGTTTGTTGTGCGTGTTGGGCCAGTAGGGAATTCTTGTCGAAAGAGGCGACGGCCTTTGAATGTTCCTTTGTTCTGGTTTTGAGGGCGCGCGATGATTGTCCGATATACACAGCGGTGCAATCCGGCGTTGCACTTGATTTTGTAAACAGTGCCCCTTGTGTTCTCTTTGCTTTGTTTGTCTTTGGGTCTCTTGAAAAAGGAGCCGACAGTGCGTGTGGGTTTGTATCTAATAGTGTAGTCACTATTTCACGGGTCAGTGAGTAAAATCACTCTAACGTGGCACGTTGTGGAGTCAAACGCTTAGCCAAAATAAAAATAGTTTTATCGGTAATTGTCGTATACAAAAAGCGAAAGATCGATGGCCAGACCTGCCCATACCTTAAAATTCGAATGAAGGAAGAGATGAGGGTAAAGGATAACGCTGATATCGTTATCTCAGTATCACTCTAGCTGTAACAATTTGGAGGCGGGAAAGGGGATACAGTTGAATCCCGATAACTCGAACCTCTTCCCCGCGCTAACTCGAACCTTTTTCGATTTCCCTTCAGGTCATTTTCTTAATAATTTTACCCTCGATAACTCGAACCTTATTTGACGAAGTCTAATGACTTAAAAGCATTCTCCAGAACACTGAATTTATTTTGAATAAAGTTAAGCAGCATGTGTTCGGGAAGTGTAGAGATATACAAACTGACAATACATGTATATCGTACTTTAAGAACACGTTTATGTACTGCTGTAACTAAAACGATCTTACATTAGTACTGACATAAAAATGTTTATTAAAACATTTGTGTTTTATGTACTAAAATTGATTTAGAAGATTTCAATTATTTTTAAACTGATGTTTTAAGCGATTTCCCGTGAAGGAAAGTCGAGTTATCGGGATTCAACTCTAGTACAAAGGGGAAGGCAGGATCGTCTCTGTTGGTCAATTTGTATAATATAGCTTCTCTATGCACCTTTTATTGAGTTTTAGGTAGTTGGAATTGTTTTGGAGGGTAAAGTAATCAATACTAATTAATGAACCAACCATTGAATGTTTGTTTTTTGTTTGTTTCTATCTACTGAGCTTGCTAGCTAACTACTGTAGCTACATATCTAGATCGAACTGAATCGATTAACCGGCCGACAGCCGAATTGATCTTCTTCATGGAAGTAATATTACTGTTTTACTTCGCTGATTGATTGTAGAGTTATCCGGAGGAGCCGATGCGGTACATGAAGGGCAGAGGTATGTCGGGAAGTCGAGAGGTGAGTAGTAAAATACGTGTATTCCCATACAAACCCTTATATTTTAACGATATTCAATACAACGAGGCTTGGGATAGAGTGATTTTATTTAACCCGTGAAACAACATCTAACAGTTAGTACTAAATAGTCAAAACTAAACAAAAGAAAACAATGGAATTAGTCTAATAGATAAACAATAGCCGCCATTTGGCGCGAAAATATGCACGGATATTTGTCCGCGGACATTATCTGTTCCGAGAAGTTTACAGTTTTCCGAGAGCGAAGCTCGAGGAAAACTGTGAGCTTCGAAGAACAGATAATGTCCAAGGACAAATATCCGTGCATATTTTTGAAGCCACATGGTGGCTATTGTATACGTAGTTATTATCCTTCAAATATTTTTTCACAAGGCCGCTCTGTTTGCCGTGCAAGATCTCGGTCGGTAAAGCTGTTAAACATCAAAACTGTTGTTCCGAAACTTCGGAGAAACGAGAAGAAACCGCAATTTTGTAGACGACCTCCAGCCACTGCACACTAATGGCTGATAGTGTACGAGTAGCTCAGCCAATCAGATTGTCTCATTTGCATTAGTATACTAGTAGAGTTTTACTAAATAAACAATAGCCTCCATTTGGCGAGGAAATATGCTCGGATATTTGTCCGCGGACATTATCTGTTTCGAGAAGCGAACAGTTTTCCGAGAGCGAAGCTCGAGGAAAACTGTGAGCTTCGAGCTTCGACAGCCGAATTGATCTTCTTCGTGGACATAAAATTACTGTTTACTTCGCTGATTGATTGTAGGATTCAAGAGATACGGTTCCACAGAAAGGGCTGTCGTGGCCGATGTCGCCGACTGTGAGGGTGAGTTGAAAAGCATCTAAATAATATACGTTCGTAATATTCCCATACAAACTCTTATACTAGTTTAACACTATTTCACAATACGACGCTTGGGATAATGTGGAACGTTGTGGAGTCAAACGCTTACCAAAAATAAAAAAAGAGTTAATGTTTTATCAGTAATGTTCGTAATTACAATACAAAAGCGAGAGAATGGCCAGACCTGCCCATACCTTAACATTCGAATGAAGGAAGAGATGAGGGTAAAGGTTAACGCTGAGATCGTAATCTCGGTATTACTGTAGTAGGTGTGACAGTTTGGAGGCGGGAAAGGAAGGGGAGATTAAAAAGGGGAAGGCAGAATCGTCTCTGTTGGTTAATTTGTCGATAATATAGCTTCTCTGGTACAGTTTCCAGACTTTCTATATTAAATAACCTCACTTGTGAAAATTATGCACCTTTTATTGAGTTTTAGGTAATGTAGTTGGAATTGTTTTGGAGGGAAAAGTAATCAATACTAATTAATGAACGAACCATTCAATGTGGACATTTTTATGTTTGTTTGTTCAGTTAGTTTGTTTGTTTGTTTGTTTGTTTGTTTGTTTCTATCTACTGAGCTTGCAAGCTGCATGTATCTACAATACTGGACAAAATGTTTTGGGATAGTTCTCATTTTGGCGTATCAAGAAATGCGGATCAATTTCGAAAACAATAGGTATTGTTATACGTTATCGAAATGACCATATTGGGTCATTTTTGTTCATCACCGTAAGCGGCGAAAACAATACCTTGCTAATTCACGAGGGAGATTCAAAATTTCCGATTACTGCACTCGCGGTAAATTTGAATCTTCGGCGAAAGCGAAGTAAAGAGCAATTTTCCCCGAGGGAGAGGGTTAGAGTTACATTTGGCATGACGCGATGTGACACGCTGGGGTTGGTGGTCAGGACACTGAGTGTCGCTTATGATTCGGAAGTACAACAGAGAAAAATCAGTGAACGTGATTTTAACTGGCTCGGTTTCGCTGGTTTCAACACAATTAATTCTGTAGTCGATCGTGCACGATTTGCTCTCCGTAAACAACCCGTTCAGCCGTTCATTCAACTTGTAAAATGAATATAATGTCCAGTTCCACAATTATTTCTGATCTTCCCATTTTAAGCTAAACCATTTGCACAATTTTCCAGAATATAGGAAACTTTAGAAGACACAGAGCGAAGATTAAAATTCTGTTTTGCTCTCTTTTCATTCACTGAACTGGCAGACCGCGCCAGCAGTTTTTGCCGCCGTTTTCATACAAATCATGCTTCATTTAGATTGAACTGAAAAATCACTCAGTCGATTTATACATTTTTAAAAAGTAATACCGAAGTTTAACATAAAGCTAGTGACGTTTTTAATCAAACAATTAATCCATTCGCCCTTGTTGGATATACAAGTACAAGAAATTCATCATTTTTCCATATTTGGTCAACTTAAGGATAATGGCTCAGATCCATAGAGGAGGGAACCAATCAGAAAGCTAGAAAATCATTATTCAGAGGTACAAATTTACTAACACCGGATATTCCCCAGTTTTGGCTGCGTCACGTGACGTGTTTAGACCAATCGCGCGCGAGAAAAATATTTGATGGATTATAACATCTATTAGTAAAAATCTACTATTATACTAATGCAAATGAGACAATCTGATTGGCTGAGCTACTCGTATACTATCAGCCATTATAGGTCACCACTAAATTTTCTTTGATTCTGATTGGCTTAAATCGAACACGTGACGCGATAGTGTTCATCCGCGGAGAGACACTGTCAGGTGATAGTGCCCGTCGGGCAAACAACCCCGGATCGATAGTGCCCGCCTGAGCGAAAAACAACCTTTTTGTGCAGTTTTGAGCTAAACAGTTGAAAGAATAAATTAAAAAATAGCGAGAATTTTCTCTCTATCAATTCTTTCATAACATATGGGCATGCAGGAAGTTTGGAACGAAATATTTAATGGAAAATTCCTGTAAATGTACAACAAATGCGAATGAAAGAGCACTAAACAATTTACGGAAAGATCTGTAAACCGACACAAATTCGTCCAAAAAATGACAGCCTGTTTACACCACAAGTTTAAGCTTACCCTATTCAGTATTGTTACCTTGTATTTCCAAGAGGCTTGTCAATTCCAGCTTGAATCAGCACAATAAATATCGGCTACGAAGCTTAAATACGGCAGTTCGTCAAACGTTTGCCCGCAGTAAAACCTTCGACTCCGTTCGACGGTTGTCCGTTCGACTTGTAAAATGAATATAATGTTCAGCTTTCCACAATTATTTCAGATCTTCCCATTTTGAGCTAAATCATTTGCACAATTTTCCAGAATATATTAGAAGAGATTGAGCGAAGAAATAATCCGAAGAAAACTTTTTGTCAGTCCTGCTTTCTTTACATTCAACTTGGCGGAACCCGCGCCAGGTTTTTGCCGCCGTTTTTTATCAAATCATGCTTCATTTAGATGGAACTGAAAAATCACTCAGTCGATTTATAACTTTTGAAAAAGTAATATCGAGGTTTAACCAAAAGTTTTGTACTTATCAGTACGAGACAACAGTTGAAATGCAAAACTATTTTTTAAGCTCCAAGCGTCGCAGTGTGTTAGAAATCGAAATAAATAAATTCATGTCGTTTTCAGTTTTAGGCCGCCGCACGGAAAATTTAGTGGTGAACAATAACGACAATAGAGTGTTTTTGTCTCGGAACTATCGGTCTGATAGTTGCCCTTGGAAATTTTATGTTCTAAAAAACTAGCATATAAGCCCTCGAACTTCGTTCTCGGGCTAATATTTGTTTTTTAGAACATAAAATTTCCGCGGGCAACTATCAGCCGATAGTTCCTCGACAGAAACACTCTATTGTTATATTAGTGTGCAGTGACTGGAGGTCGTCTACAAAATTTCGGTTTCTTCTCGTTTCTCCGATGTTTTGGAAGAGGATTTAGAGTTATTATTTTTCTTTGTTATGATTTTTACTAAAACAATTAGATTATTCGCTCTCATCTAAGATGTGATAGTTAATTCGGCCTACGGCCTCATCAACTATCACCACAGGGAGCAGAGGAGCTAAATTTGACTTGTGCCAGTTTCGATCCAAATGCTTTATACGTACGTGACCTTTGCGAGTTTCGATCTGTTTGCTTTCATACGCGGTGTATTGCGTTACTGCGTTATTCGATCTTTTTCTTTTCGTTTTTTCGTCCCAGCGGGAATTCCTTAGGGTCACATGCACACAAGATCGTTACGCTGTAAGAAGAGAGACAAGGGATGAAACTAATTTGAGCCCAATTTTCGATCCCCGATAACTCGCTTTTGATGCAATAAAAAACCCTGATTTTCGGCATGTCGTCTTATATGGGCAGTCTCAAGACAGCTGTTTAAAAATTTTGATGAAGAGATCCATCAAACACTCCTTTCGGTGATCGCTTTTTATGGCGTTCAAAGTTGACTTTCGTTGGATGTGCACCGTAACATACTGGTGACGGAAATACGTCATATGTATTGTTGCGAGCATCACCGGAAGCTAATGGAATAAGTTTATTCATCTGTACACTGTCTGGAACAGTACCTGTTTATGTAATCATCAAACGCCGCTTTCTTGTAAAGAGAAGGCCTGCAAAGGAAATACAGCGATTTATCGATCGATCGATCTTAAGATAGCTTATAAGAACGCAAACAATCCCCACTCTTTAGAATAGTTGAGCGAGCGCGAAGCGTGAGCGAGATGGAGTTATTCCTGCGATCTTTGCCTTTCGCTTATTTCCTCTGGGAAAGATTATCCTCAGTTGAAACGCGTTTCGTTTTAAATCTCCCTCCGATCAACTGTTGTTTTGAATTTGAATTCGTAATGAATGGCTTCACTTCCGATTTATTGACGGCTTACGTCACTTCCGTCACCAGTATGTTACGGTCCACATCCAACGAAAATTTGGTACTATGTTTCATCCCTTGTCGTTATTTCTTCTCGGCACTTCGTGCCTCGCTCGGAAAGCTTTCGCTTTCCAGTTGTTGCCCTTCGGGCAACGACCGGAAAAGCGACCGATTACCCGCTGGGACAAAAAAACGAAAACAAAAAGATCGAATAACGCAGTAACGCAATACACCGCATATAAAGCAAACAGATCGAAACTCGCAAAGGTCACGTACGTATAAAGCATTTAGATCGAAGCGAGCTCGCACAAGTCAAATTTAGCTCCTCTGCTCCCTGTGCTATCACATCATAGAAATCTCGAGCTCATAATCTAATTGTTAAATAGTGTAGTCACTATTTCACGGGTCAGTGAGTAAAATCACTCTAACGTGGCACGTTGTGGAGTCAAACGCTTAGCCAAAATAAAAATAGTTGTATCAGTAATGGTCGTATACAAAAGCGAGAGGATGGCCAGACCTGCCTATACTTTAAAATTCGAATGAAGGAAGAGATGAGGGTAAAGGATAACACTGATATCGTTATCTCAGTATCACTCTAGCTGTAACAGTTTGGAGGCGGGAAAGGGGATACAGTTGAATCCCGATAACTCGAAATTCCCGCTAACTCGAACCTTTTTCGATTTCCCTTCAGGTCATTTTCTTGATAATTTTACCCTCGATAACTGGAACCTTATTTGACGAAGTGTAATGACTTAAGAGTTGAGCAGCATGTGTTCGGGAAGTGACAAACTGACAGTACTGAACAAGTTTATGTACTGCTGTAACTAAAACGATCTTACATTAGAACATCAGTAAAAATGTTTATTAAAACATTTGCGTTTTATGTATTAAAACTGATCTATTTTGTTTTTAAACTGATGTTTTGAGCGTTAGCCATTCGTCAGAGCAAGAAAGCGCTGTAATGAAGCTTATGTCTGAAAAGACTGCTTTAATTTATCCCCAAGTTTTCGGTCATTTGATGCCGATGCCGTCATTCGATTTCCCTTGAAGGACGTTCGAGTTATCGGGATTCAACTGTAGTACAAAGGGGAACGCAGGATCGTCTCTGGTGGTGAATTTGTATAATATACAATGTAGTTCCTCACTTGTGAAAATGATGCACCTTTTATTGAGTTTTAGGTAGTTGGAATTGTTTTGGAGGGTAAAGTAAATCAATACTAATTAATGAACCAACCATTGAATGTTTGTTTTTTTGTTTCTATCTACTGAGCTTGCTAGCTAACTACTGTAGCTACATATCTAGATCGAACTGAATCGATTAACCGGCCGCAGACAGCCGAATTGATCTTCTTCATGGAAGTAATATTACTGTTTTACTTCGCTGATTTATTGTAGATATATTCGGCTTCAGAATCAGAGGAGCTGAGGTACAGTAGTATACTACGAAGTATATCGGAAAGTCGAGAGGTGAGTTGCAATGCATCCATTAAAGTAAAATACGTGTATTCCCATACAAACCCTTATATTTTAACGATATTCAATACGACGAGGCTTGGGATAGAGTGATTTTATTTAACCCGTGAAACAACATCTAACAGTTAGTGCTAAATAGTCAAAACTGTCAAAAGAAAGCAAATGAATTAAGGACCGTTTACACGACAGAAAAATTGGGTACGGACCCGCAAAAATGTGGTACGGACCGGATAATTTTAGCCGTTTACACGATTGATGTTTTGGCACGGGTCGGATAAAAAGTGGCCTAAGGACCAAGTACGGAAGTTAGTGTTAAAACCAAAAAACACGGGTCCGTACCCATCAGAAAAAACATGGTACGGACCGTTTACACGGGCAAAAATTTGCGGTCCGTGCCACTTTTTTACTTGGGCTCGTCACGCAATCTTGCGTGACGAGCCCAAAGAAAGTCTGCGTAGGAGGCTACTTTTTTACGGGTCCGTACCAAATTTTTCTGTCGTGTAAACGGCCTTTTAGTGTATAATAGCATCTAATAGTGTAGTCACTATTTCACGGGTCAGTGAGTAAAATCACTCAAACGTGGCACGTTGTGGAGTCAAACGCTTAGCCAAAATAAAAACAGTAGTTTTATCAGTAATGGTCGTATACAAAAAGCGAGAGATCGATGGCCAGACCTGACGCTGATATCGTTATCTCAGTATCACTCTAGCTGTAACAGTTTGGAGGCGGGAAATGGGATACAGTTGAATCCCGATAACTCGAACCTTCCGCGCGCTAACTCGAACCTTTTTCGATTTCCCTTCAGGTCATTTTCTTAATAATTTTACCCTCGATAACTCGAACCTTATTTGACGAAGTGTAATGACTTAAAGCATTCTCCAGAACACTGAATTTATTTTGAATAAAGTTGAGCAGCATGTGTTCGGGAAGTGACAAACTGACAGTACTGAACAAGTTTATGTACTGCTGTAACTAAAACGATCTTACATTAGAACATCAGTAAAAATGTTTATTAAAACATTTGCGTTTTATGTATTAAAACTGATCTATTTTGTTTTTAAACTGATGTTTTGAGCGTTAGCCATTCGTCAGAGCAAGAGAGCGCTGTAATGAAGCTTATGTCTGTAAAGAAATACTGCTTTATCAGGCCATGTTTTCGGTCATTTGATGCCATCTCCCGATAACTCGAACCTTTTTCGATTTCCCTTGAAGGACGTTCGAGTTATTGGAATTCAACTGTAGTACAAAGGGGAAGGCAGGATCGTCTCTGGTGGTGAATTTGTATAATATAGTTCTCTGGTACAGTTTCCAGATTTTCTCTGTTAAATAACCTCACTTGTGAAAATGATGCACCTTTTATTGAGTTTTAGGTAGTTGGAATTGTTTTGGAGGGTAAAGTAAATCAATACTAATTAATGAACCAACCATTGAATGTTTGTTTTTTTGTTTCTATCTACTGAGCTTGCTAGCTAACTACTGTAGCTACATATCTAGATCGAACTGAATCGATTAACCGGCCGCAGACAGCCGAATTGATCTTCTTCATGGAAGTAATATTACTGTTTTACTTCGCTGATTTATTGTAGATATATTCGGCTTCAGAATCGGAAAGTCAAGAGGTGAGTTGCAAAGCATCTATTAAAGTAAAATACGTGTATTCCCATACAAACCCTTATATTTTAACGATATTCAATACGAGGCTTGGGATAGAGTGATTTTATTTAACCCGTGAAACAACATCTAACAGTTAGTGCTAAATAGTCAAAACTGTCAAAAGAAAGCAAATGAATTAAGGACCGTTTACACGACAGAAAAATTGGGTACGGACCCGCAAAAATGTGGTACGGACCGGATAATTTTAGCCGTTTACACGATTGATGTTTTGGCACGGGTCGGATAAAAAGTGGCCTAAGGACCAAGTACGGAAGTTAGTGTTTACACTGCACTTTTGGGGGGACCGGACCAATTTCTAGTTTGATAGGCAATAGGTTTAATTAGTAGTACAATTGATCTACACGTGCGTTTTACTCTTTGGTACATTTCTTTGTCGTCCTCTGCAAAACAAAAACGTCAAATGACCAAATTCACGGTATTATGGAGAACGTGAACACACGACGGTGAATTTTCCTTTCTCTATCTAAACTTGAACTCCGTCCCTACGAATTCTGCTCCTGGACAGTTCGGCCACATTGCACAAATTTAACGTGTTAGAAAAGGTCATTTTATCTTTTCATTTTTTTGAACTAGTATCATGTCGAGTATCCTCCAAACCGCGAACCGCCACAATCATCTGATCTTGTTCCCAGAGTCCTCGTTATCCTTGTCCAGCTGCGGAACGGGCAACAAGTGATCCGCCATGACATGCGCAGTAAAGCCGGAAGTCCAACAGAAGGTGACGTACTGCGCATGCGATCAGGAAAGTTATTATGCAGACTGACGTAAAAGTACAGAAATGGGTACACACGCCGTATATGATAAATATAGCGTCTACGGACCCGTGTTTTTTTTTGGTTAAAACCAAAAAAACACGGGTCCGTACCCATCAGAAAAAACATGGTACGGACCGTTTACACGGGCAAAAATTTGCGGTCCGTGCCACTTTTTTACTTGGGCTCGTCACGCAATCTTGCGTGACGAGCCCAAAGAAAGTCTGCGTAGGAGGCTACTTTTTTACGGGTCCGTACCAAATTTTTCTGTCGTGTAAACGGCCTTTTAGTGTATAATAGCATCTAATAGTGTAGTCACTATTTCACGGGTCAGTGAGTAAAATCACTCAAACGTGGCACGTTGTGGAGTCAAACGCTTAGCCAAAATAAAAACAGTAGTTTTATCAGTAATGGTCGTATACAAAAAGCGAGAGATCGATGGCCAGACCTGACGCTGATATCGTTATCTCAGTATCACTCTAGCTGTAACAGTTTGGAGGCGGGAAATGGGATACAGTTGAATCCCGATAACTCGAACCTTCCGCGCGCTAACTCGAACCTTTTTCGATTTCCCTTCAGGTCATTTTCTTAATAATTTTACACTCGATAACTCGAACCTTATTTGACGAAGTGTAATGACTTAAAGCATTCTCCAGAACACTGAATTTATTTTGAATAAAGTTGAGCAGCATGTGTTCGGGAAGTGACAAACTGACAGTACTGAACAAGTTTATGTACTGCTGTAACTAAAACGATCTTACATTAGAACATCAGTAAAAATGTTTATTAAAACATTTGCGTTTTATGTATTAAAACTGATCTATTTTGTTTTTAAACTGATGTTTTGAGCGTTAGCCATTCGTCAGAGCAAGAGAGCGCTGTAATGAAGCTTATGTCTGTAAAGAAATACTGCTTTATCAGGCCATGTTTTCGGTCATTTGATGCCATCTCCAGATAACTCGAACCTTTTTCGATTTCCCTTGAAGGACGTTCGAGTTATTGGAATTCAACTGTAGTACAAAGGGGAAGGCAGGATCGTCTCTGGTGGTGAATTTGTATAATATAGTTCTCTGGTACAGTTTCCAGAGTTTCTATGTTAAATAACCTCACTTGTGAAAATGATGCACCTTTTATTGTTGAGTTTTAGGTAATGTAGTTCAGTGGAATTGTCTTGGAGGGTAAAGTAATCAACACTAATCGAACGACTGAACCATGCATTGAATGTGGACATTTTTATGTTTGTTTATTTGTTTGTTTGTTTGTTTGTAAAATGTTTGTTTCTTTGTTTGTTTGTTTGTTTGTTTGTTTTATGTTTGTTTCTTTGTTTGTTTGTTTTATGTTTGTTTGTTTGTTGGTTTGTTTTATGTTTGTTTGTTTGTTTGTTTGTTTGCTTGTTTGTTTGTTTGCTTGTTTGCTTGTTTGCTTGTTTGTTTGTTTGTTTGTTTGTTTGTTTGTTTGTTTGTTTGTTTGTTTGTTTGTTTGTTTGTTTTTTCTGTCTACTGAGCTTGCTAGCAGCATGTCAATACTGGACAAAATGTTTTGGGATACTTCTCATTTTGGACCGTATTTTTGTTTAGTTCGTTCAAATCTAGCGATTATTGGGGGCTTAAGGTAATTCCATCGAAATAGAATTTACACTGGGAAGTTTCTGAAACTTTCCCTAGTTGAACATTGTGATGTAATGTTTCAAAATATAGAATAAAAAGAATAGGTCACCAGCCCCGCGAAAGAGATATAATCGACTAAAAATACCTCCTAATTCCTTACAAAATCAACCAAAAACACGTATTTGTTCACGTTTTCAGTGATTATTAATTTTTCTGCACTGAGAATTGGTCTATACTCCTTGTATAGAAAGAAGATGATTACTAGACTTAAATATGCGAAAAAAAATGATAGGTCACCACGCTCGTTTACGAGAAAACAATCATTTACCTCTCTGGCGAGCATAGCCATAATGAAAAAGCCGCCATGTTTTTAATGTGCGCGCGCTAATTACGCGCGAAATGATGCGCAGAAAGGATACGCAGTGCAATACTAAGGAATGACCTTAAGGTGATTCCTTAGTATTGCATTGCGCATCCTTACTGCGCATGATTTCACACGTAATTAGCGCGCGCACATTAAGAAAATGGCGGCTTTCCCTTTACGGCTGAGCTCGCCAGAGAGATGAATCGTCGTTTTTCTCGTAAACGAGTACGGTGACCTATCAATTTTTTCTCTTATTTTGAGTCTAGCGATCACCTTCTTTCTATAAAATAAATATAGACTAATTTATATTGCAGAAGAATAAATAATCACCGGAAACGTGAACTTAGCTAATAAAAACGTTTCTGGAAGCTGATATTGTAAGGAATTACGGGGTATATACAAGGTCCTCCTGTTCCTAAACGAATACCGGGTCCCCCCTTTTTTATTTCAAAATTTAAGTTCCCTTAAGATAAACAACCAATAGGCAAAGTTTGAATAAAAATCTATTGTAAGTTCTATTTCGATGGAATGACCTTAAGAATAAACTTCCACATTGATTCCCCCCTTCCCTCCTTTACAATGTTGAACCTCAAAAGCCATCGTTTAAATTTGGCATAGTGTGTAGTCCGGCGATTCAACATTAGGGACCTTTAGAACCGGGAGTTTTGGTTGCGACGGCGACGCCATGGACCGAGGAGGACTAGGGAAAGTTTTATGACGCGCCCGGCGAATACCCGCCAAAATCAAATACTTTAGCTTTTTTTACACGGCGACGCGCGTGAACACGAATTTGAAAATGCATCTTTTTTGAATATAACTAACGGCAAGTTTTAAAGATTTTCGCGACCTCCTGTTGATTTCTTACGACAGTAAGATTATCTCAGACGAAGAATTCCTGATTCTGTATGATACGTTCCAGTCCAAAAATCCCGACTTCGACTACGAGAGCTATCCTGCCTTTGACCTCGATGATTTCAACACAGCAGATTGTTATGCAGAATTTCGTTTTGAAAAGCGAGACATACCGCTTCTCGCCGAAGCACGTCAACTTCCCCCAACGTTTACATGTCGACAAGGAAGCGTGTGTGATGGCATAGAGGGCTTATGCATGTTATTGAAACGAGTAGCATACCCGTGTAGATATAGTGATATGATCCCACGGTTCGCCCGACCAGTGTCGGTTATCAGTCTTGTACTAACCAAGTGATGGACTACATATTTGACAACCATGGACACCGCATAAGTCAGTGGAATCAAGACATTCTAAATCCAGCATCTCTACAATGCTATGCTGATGTAACTTCAGAGAAAGGGGCAGCCCTTGACAACTGTTTCGGTTTTATTGATGGGTCTGTGAGACCCATCTCTAGACCAGGAGAGCGTTAAAGGTTGGTTTACAACGGGCACAAGAGGGTCCATGCCCTCAAATTCCAGTCTCTGGCATTACCAAATGGGCTCATTGGACACCTGTTTGGACCAGTGGGTGAGTACCATCTATGTTCGCGATACAATTAAATGCATGTATTCACTTATTTCATAGTATCCATTATTAAAAATACATCCTGATGGCCACAAAGCAATTGTTCTTTTCTCTCTTCTCTTTTCAGACTTCAATAAGCTTAATTTTGTTGTACCTCCAAAAAATCCACGTTAGTACGTAATCATTATTTGTGCTATAACCACTTGACAAGACTACTTAGTTTACAATACATTGTTGAGAAATTTGATTTTGATCAAAATGATGTTGAAAATTGCATTTTTTAATTTTTAATATATCCCCCTGCTTTTTGGCATTATATTTTAAGCCCTTCGCGTAAAACTCCCTGGCTACTACCTAATGTGATCACTAAGTACTCAAAAGAGGATCAGCAAATGTTGATACTTAATACAAGTTGTCAGACAATAAAATTCATAGTTTTGTTGCCTTTCAGAGGGGCGCAGACATGACGCTGGAATATTAGCAGACTCAGTACTTTTGTACGACTTGCAGCAATATGCATTTTCACCAACTGGCCGACCTATGTGCGTGTATGGGGATCTGGCATATCCCCTGAGAGTTTCACCTTCAAACACCATTTCATACATGCATCCAACACCCTTAATGCAGCAGTACAATAAGTCAATGAGTGACGTCAGAGTTGCTGTGGAATGGCTCTTTGGTGACGTCATTAATTCCTTTAAATTCTTAGACTTCAAGAAAAATTTGAAAATGGGCCTCAGTAGTATTGGCAAGATGTATATTGTGTGTGCATTGCTTAGAAATGCTAAGACCTGTCTTTATGGAAATCAAACTTCTGACTATTTTGAACTTGACCCTCCCACCCTTCAAGAATACTTCCACTAACAGGAATTATAACTCAAAATTACTCTGTAATTTCAGTTACTATCTGTCTAATAGATTGAAAGGTGGGGTTGCAATGATCCAAGGCAAAGAAAAAATGTGTACAAGGTCATACACACTTCACAGTAGCTTGCAATGTATGCTCATTTCGGGTAATCGGATTAAAATATATTCATATTATTTGCTTTTGAAAATATTTCTTGAATAGGAGTGTGGATAAGAAAATGTAACAGTATATAAGTGACATCTCAATCTTCAAGCACTGCTCTTCCTTCCCCCTATTTATCTTGGCAAGGGAAAAATTTACAGTTGTGTTCTAGAAAATAATTTATTTTCTCGAACACTGGCCATACACAACTGTAACAACTGTTACTGATGCAACACACACATTTTGTGATCATTTTCATAAAACAAGTACATGAATGCTAACACCATGTTGCTGCAATTAAAAAAAAAAATTTATTGACTTCAGTTTAACTCAGTATTTCAACACAAAAATATTCCAAGTGCAGTGATGAGCAGAAATTTGCCTTTCCAAATCCCACAACAATTTTTCTCAAACACAGTGGGGTGGGTGGTAAGAACAAGTGAATCTAAACAACTTTTAAAAAATCACCGCCGGGGAATAAATTTTTGTAAGAGACCCAGCAACATCTGGTTTTGCTGCTGTTGTTGTTGCATGGATTGCTCGTGTATTTTCTGCATCTGAAGGAGGAACTGTTGTTGTTGCTGCTGGTTGTGCTGCTGAGTCTGACTTAGCAAATCCTGCTCTCTTCTTTTGATTGTTAGCTCCTCTTGACGATGGGTTTGCTCCAGTTTCATTTTTTCTGTCAAAAATTCCACAGCATCACTTGTGCTTCTTCTGGTTTTCCTCTTCTGCAATTCACCCACTCCATCATCCTCTTTCTTTCTTTTCTTTGTTTCTCCCAACCGCTCCATAGCTGTTTGTCTGACATCTTCAGCTGCCTTCTTATCTTGACTCTTCAGGCTCACACTTTGTATAGCTGCATCTTCCTTCTCACAGAGTTCCTCTATCAGAATCTCCTTCTGTGTGGGTTCCTCAACCTCAATGCCACTAGCTGCTTCTTCTTCTCGCCTCTTCTTTTTACATTTTCCTTGAATCAAAGTCCACCTCTCTCTCACCCCTCGCTTCTCCTTAATACGGAACTTTAAAGTTTTTGCATTGTTAAGTGTTTCTGTAATCTCCTCCCATATCTTGCCTCTTTCGGGGCTTCCTTTTTTGTGGGAAAACAAGTTACTTGCTCTCATTTCTATCAAGAGTTGAACATCATGTTTATTAGTCCATTCCATGGGCCTAAGGTAAAAAGAACATATAACCACAGATAATGACCACTGTTTTAAAATACTTATAAGCCAACCACATCACAAATGGAAGCAAGAAATGGATGGGATTGTGGAAATTATTGCTGAAATTTTACTTATTCTATGTTAATAATGACTTTATTAATGTGTTGGAGAGGGCATAGCCAAGGGTAAATATACAAATAAAATAATACCCATTTATTCTTTAATTCCTTCAAACCCTACCTACCCATCTTCGAAATATATAATGGAAATCAGCCAGAATACACAGAAAGGATTCAAAAGGCAAAACCGTAAAAGCTGTATTTAGCCCCCCTCTCTTTGACGCCTGAAATTAAATAAGCTCGCCGGGGCTTAATAGAGCTTTTATGGTACTAATTACCATGAGAAGCTCACCAGCATACCTCAGCTTAATAAAATGGTTTGAGTAGCAATAAGTGCCCATGCATTTGCCAAACTTTCTTCTTAAATTTCGTGAAACTTGCACCTATTAACTTCCCACAATTTTTCCAGCAAAACATTTGCTCCTGTAAAAAGCTATAACTTGCAAACAGATGCGAGCTCGAGTGAGATGTATATAGCTACCTCGCTTCTTTCGCTACGACATGACCTTAAATTATTGGTAGTTTATGCTGTAAATTTTGAGATAACTGTTGTCTTTTCTTTTTGTATAAATATAAACTCAGCTAGCTGTGAACTGAAGCTTATTTTAAAAAAGACAGAGAAGCGTATTAAAATGGGGTGTTCCATTTTTTATCCGCACCCCCCTATTGAGGGTGAATCGATTAACCGACAGCCGATCGAATTGATCTTCTTCATGGAAGTAATATTACTGTTTTACTTCGCTGATTGATTGTAGATATTTTGGAATTTAGAGTCAGAGGAGCCGATGTGGTACATGAACCTTCGAGAGGTGAGTTGCAATGCATCTATTAAAGTAAAATACGTGTATTCCCATACAAACCCTTATATTTTAACGATATTCAATACGACGCGGCTTGGGATAGAGTGATTTTATTTAACCCGTGAAACAACATCTAACAGTTAGTGCTAAATAGTCAAAACTGTCAAAAGAAAGCAAATGAATTAGTGTATAATAGTATCTATTAGTAAAACTCTACTAGTATACTAATGCAAATGAGACAATCTGATTGGCTGAGCTACTCGTCCTCTATCAGCCATTATAGTTCACCACTAAATTTTCTTTGATTCTGATTGGCTTAAATCGAACACGTGACGTGATAGTGTTCATCCGCGGAGAGACACTGTCAGGTAATAGTGCCCGTCGGGCAAAAAAACCCGGATCGATAGTGCCCGCCTGAGCGAAAAACAACCGTTTTGTGCAGTTTTGAGCTAAACAGTTGAAATAATAAATTAAAAACTAGCGAGAATTTACTCTCTATCAACCTCGACAGAAACACTCTATTGTTATATTAGTGTGCTGTGGCTGGAAGTCGTCTACAAAATTGCGGTAATTTATTCGTGTTTCTCCGAAGTTTCGGAAGAAGATTTAGAGTTAATACTAGACAATTGTTATGATTTTTACTAAAACATACGGCCTCATCAACTATCACATATAAAAATAGTTTTATCAGTAATGGTCGTATACAAAAAGCGAGAGATCGATGGCCAGACCTGCCCATACCTTAAAATTATAATGAAGGAAGAGATGAGGGTAAAGGATAACGCTGAGATCGTAATCTCAGTATCACTCTAGCTGTAACAGTTTGGAGGCGGGAAAGGGGATACAGTTGAATCCCAATAACTCGAACCTTTTTCGATTTCCCTTCAGGTCATTTTCTTACTAATTTTACTCTTAATAATTCGAACCTTATTTGACGAGGTGTAATGACTTAAAGCATTCTCCAGAACACTGAATTTATTTTGAATAAAGTTGAGCAGCATGTGTTCGGGAAGTGTAGAGATATGACAAACTGACAATACATGTATATCAGTCGTACTTTAAGAACATGTTTATGTACTGCTGTAACTAAAACCGAGATCCATAGCAGTAAAACAGGGAAACATTTATAGCGGCTAATATTTGGATTTCGGCCGTCGTGGAGGCAATGGCAAAAGTGCGAGCTCGAGCGGTCGTGGCAGCGAAAAACACGATACTAATGTTATACCGAAGCGAAAAATGTGAAGGATATCCAGCGAAGGGGACTCCAGGAAAAGAAAGCTAGCAGTTCTGCAGAGAATAATAAGGTGACAGGCCTACACGACGACTACAGCTCGTGACATTTCATTTTGTACATTTTCTGTTCTCTATTATAAAATTCGGTTTGCTTTAAAATAGCCTGGAAGGCGGCTGCACGCCTTTCAGAGATGGAAGGCGGCTGCATTGGCAGGTTAGGTTTGCTTCAAGCGTGTTTCTAACGCGCAATATATGTTTTATTATGAGGAGGATTTTCGAGTAGAGCCTTCGACTGTGTACACTTCTAGAAAAATTGGCTCAGAGGTTTGATTTCCTGTCAGGCTTTCGTCCTTTACGAAGCTACAATAATTTGTTTAGATAGATGCTAAGGTTATATCTCTTGCATCAATCGATGTTTGTTTCCGCCTTTGTTCGTAGTGTGATGTTCTTCGGTGTTCTTGCAACGCAAGATAACATAAATATCCCACGCGTATCGATTTATTGTTTTGCGTGTTGTATGCCAGTTTCTTCTAGCTTTCTGGGCACTCTATTTATGTCGATTGTCCACGCACATGTTCTTCTTGATGCTACAGCATTTTAAGTGCGAATATTTTTGCTCTCTACCGTTTTATGACCCGGGTTTTTTTATGAGTGCCGGCGCAAATCGACTACATGTACATTGTATTTTGCCACTCTATTTGTTCATGCCGCGCGGTCACCTTTCGTTGCTGGCGTTTTTCCTTTAGCTCGATTCAACACACTTTGCTCCTCACTAATGTTCTATGATGTACTAAATCTGTCGGAAGAGAAATCGTAACAATCTGAACTTTCACTGTCTCCACTCGATTCCACCATTATTATCGCTGTGAGCTGAGATCACCGGCGTGTGACGTATAACAATAACTTTGTTCTGATTGGGCATTCTAATGAGTTCGCGGGAATCTGTGAGCCCCGCGGTGTTCTAAAAATAAAATGAAACGGGACAGGGTTGACTCCCAGGATCAGTATGGGAGATGGAGGCTCCGGGTAATAAAATACATAGCCAATTCATAAGAAAGCAAATCAAGTGAAAATGCGCTGATTTCACTATAGTTATAAACATAGAAAAATGCGAAAAAAATTTCGCAAAAATGTGCCCCCATCTCTGCTCCCCCTACCCCCTCGCGGGCTGCAGGATTGCGGAGCAGAGTCTCTGCAGAGTTCCCACTCATACCGGTCCTCCCGCATGTTGGCTCATAAACACTAGTTGTGTTCATTTACATATATATATGTCCCGTCTTAGAATTTCCCTCCCATGTGGGAGGCGTAAAGTACGCTACGCGTACTTTAGCCTCGTTTTGGCGTAAATCTTGTTTTCTCTTTAGAGCTTTGCAAAATTACGGAATTGACCCAGATTTCTTGAAATTATGCGATACTCGTGAAATGCATGTCGAAAGTTAGCATTATTTCCGAATTATTTTGGTTTCTCACTTTAAAAGCCGCTTAAGGTGGGATTCTACCTGAATGCCATTTTTCCACCACTTAACATGGGTTTAATGGGAATATCTCGTTCGCGTTTCAAGCAATCAAAAAACTCTCCACTCATCCCATGAATCTATGTTATGGGGTGTTTTGTACATTTTTGGGTATTTTGGGGAGGAAATAGTTTTTCTCAAAGGAGTTGTAAAATTTAGGGAAATAAGAAATATTGAAGATTTAATGTAGTTTTTAAAATTAGAATTTGATGTTAAAAATTAGTAGATTGACAATTGACGACAGTTGATAACCACGCAAGAGCACCCGCGTGGGTATCAACTGTCTGTTGGTGTTCCAAATTTTTTTTTCCCCTTCTATCCCTTCTTTAAACCTCTTAAAAT
Organism: Desmophyllum pertusum; assembly: GCA_029204205.1. Taxonomy (NCBI): domain Eukaryota; kingdom Metazoa; phylum Cnidaria; class Anthozoa; order Scleractinia; family Caryophylliidae; genus Desmophyllum; species Desmophyllum pertusum. The sequence continues at coordinate 3,337,892 of MU825398.1, forward strand.
TTCATTGAAATTCAGGTAGAATCCCCCCTTAAAACTTATTTATTTTGTTTTTAAACTGATGTTTTGAGCGTTAGCCATTCGTCAGAGCAAGAGAGCGCTGTAATGAAGCTTGTCTGTAAAGAAATACTGCTTTATCCCCAATTTTTCGGTCATTTGATGCCATCTCCCAATAACTCGAACCTTTTTCGATTTCCCTTGAAGGAAGCTCGAGTTATCGGGATTCAACTGTAGTACAAAGGGGAAGGCAGGATCGTCTCTGTTGGTGAATTTGTATAATATAGCTTCTCTGGTACAGTTTCCAGAGTTTCTATGTTAAATAACCTCACTTGTGAAAATGATGCACCTGTTATTGTGGAGTTTTAGGTAATGTAGTTCAGTGGAATTGTCTTGCAGGGTAAAGTAATCAACACTAATCGAACGACTGAACCATGCACTGAATGTGGACATTTTTATGTTTGTTTGTTTGTTTGTTTGTTTGTTTGTTTGTTTGTTTCTATCTACTGAGCTTGCTAGCTGCATGTCAATACTGGACAAAATGTTTTGGGACACTTCTCATTTTGGACCGTATTTTTGTTTAGTTCGTTCAAATCTAGCGATTATTGGGTGCTTAAAAAATAAACTTCCCCCTTGATTCTCCCTTCCCCCCTATACAATGTTGAACCTCAAAAGCCATTGTTTAAATTTGACATATAGTGTGTAGTCCGGTGATTCAACTTTGCAGCAAGGGGGGAGGGGATAACATATAAAATCGATTTTCAGGCAAGTGTCCCAAATTGATTGGCCAGCTGATTGTAGATCGAAGATCGATTAGCCGACAGCCGAATTGATCTTCTTCGTGGACGTAAAATTATTGTTTACTTCGCTGATTGATTGTAGAGACATTCAAGTTCTGCACGGGACTTCCTGCCGCCGCTCAAACATTTAAATACAATACGTTCGTAATATTCCCATGCAAACTCTTATATTTTAACGCTATTTCACAATACGACGCTTGGGATAACGTGGCACGTTGTGGAGCCAAACGCTTAGCCAAAATGAAAAGAGTTTTATCAGTAATGGTCGTATACAAAAAGCGAGAGAATGGCCGGACCTGCCCTACCCTGGGTCGGCTAGAGGTTTATTTCTCACGTTGCGTCTGGATCGGCCGGAGGCCGCGGACGTCAGACTCGAAACCGGAAACCGCGCAAGAAAAGCCTCTGGCACCCAGGGTAGACCCACACAGCGGTCCACAGCGGTCAAACATGACGCGCCTGCGCAGTTCCCGCCAAAACCCCACTGCAAAATGTCCTAAATTTACGAAGTCCTCCACTTCTCGACACTTTTAAGCTCAAACTTAAGAAATTTACTGAAAACTTAAGCTTTGTACTCGGAGTATGCATAGAGAATTTAAGAATTGTTCTCCACCAAGTGTCTCAGCTCGTATTTTGGTTTACCACTCCATGTTTTATAACGTTTCCTTACGTCGCGGCCATTACGCTTCAAACTTGTGGAAACGTCAAGGCCGCAGAAACCGGAAGTGGCGTTAAATTAGACCTACCCATACCTTAAAATTCGAATGAAGGAAGAGATGATAACGCTGAGATCGCAATCTCAGTATCACTCTAGCTGCAACAGTTTCGAGGCGGGACTGAAGGGATACAGTTGAATCCCGATAACTCGAACCCTCGATAACTCGAACCTCCCGCTAACCGGCTCAAACTTCCCGGTAACTCGAACCTTTTTCGATTTCTCTTCAGGTCATTTTATTACTAATTTTACCCTCGATAACTCGAACCTTAATTGACGAGGTGACAAGTTTATGTACTGCTGTAACTAAAACGATCTTACATTAGAACATAAAATTAAAATTTTTATTAAAACATTTGCGTTTATTAAAACTGATTTATTTTGTTTTTAAACTGATGTTTTGAGCGTTATCCATTCGTCAGAGCAAGAGAGCGCTGTAATGAAGCTTGTCTGTCAAGAAATGCTGCTTTATCCCCACGTTTTCGGTCATTTGATGCCATTTCCCGATAACTCGAACCTTTTTCGATTTCCCTTGAAGGAAGCTCGAGTTATTGGAATTCAACTGTAGTACAAAGGGGAAGGCAGGATCGTCTCTGGTGGTGAATTTGTATAATATACAATATAGTTCCTCACATGTGAAAATGATGCACCTTTTATTGAGTTTTAGGTAGTTGGAATTGTTTTGGAGGGTAAAGTGAACCAACCGCATTGAATGTTTGTTTTTTGTTTGTTTCTATCTACTGAGCTTGCTAGCTAACTACGTAGCTACATATCTAGATCGAACTGAATCGATTAACCGACAGCCGATCGAATTGATCTTCTTCATGTTAGTAATATTACTGTTTTACTTCGCTGATTGATTGTAGAGATTTGGGGGTTTAGAGTCAGAGATTCCGATGCAGTACATGAACGCCGGAAGTATATTTGGAAGTCAAGAGGTGAGTTGCAAAGCATCTATTAAAGTAAAATACGTGTATTCCCATACAAACCCTTATATTTTAACGATATTCAATACGACGCGGCTTGGGATAGAGTGATTTTATTTAACCCGTGAAACAACATCTAACAGTTAGTACTAAATAGTCAAAACTGTCAAAAGAAAGCAAATGAATTAGTGTATAATAGTATCTATTAGTAAAACTCTACTAGTATAGTAATGCAAATGAGACAATCTGATTGGCTGAGCTACTCGTACACTATCAGCCATTAAAATATAGACTGAAAATTTCGCGCCGCTCTGATTGGTTAAAAACCATGTTTTATCAGAGTATAAATCATAGAAAAGCGTGTTTTATCGTTTCGCGCGCGTAAATCTATATTTTAAAGCACATAAAGAAGCCAAAACCATGTATTATACTGTCATAAAACACTCCGGGAATTTGAGAACACTTGAGAAATATAGAAAACACTCGCCTGCGGCTCGTGTTTTCTAAATTTCTCTCGTGTTCTCAAATTCCCGTCGTGTTTTATGACAGTATAATACATGGTTTTGGCTTCTTTATTTGTTAATTAGTGTGCAGTGGCTGGAAGTCGTCTACAAAATTGCGGTAATTTCTTCTCGTTTCTCCGAAGTTTCGGAAGAAGATTTAGAGTTAATACTAGACAATTGTTATGATTTTTACTAAAACATACGGCCTCATCAACTATCACATCATAGAAATCTCGAGCTCATAATCTAATTGTTAAATAGTGTAGTCACTATTTCACAGGTCAGTGAGTAAAATCTCTCAAACGTGGCACGTTGTGGAGTCAAACGCTTAGCCAAAATAAAAAGACTAAAAATAGTTTTATCAGTAATGGTCGTATACAAAAAGCAAGAGATCGATGGCCGGACCTGCCCATACCTTAAAATTCGAATGAAGGAAGAGATGAGGGTAAAGGATAACGCAGATCGTAATCTCAGTATCACTCTAGGTGTGTAATGATGAACGGAAACTTTCCGTGTACTGCGTGGCACTTGTACTTATAAACAAAAAGATAATTAAAAGTTCTCGCATGCGAGTGTTCAGTGCCATAAAAATGTGATAAGTCCAAACGTTTCGGGCTTAGCCCTTCATCAGTGGAAAGTCAGTTGATGTGCCTGACAGTTTGGAGGCGGGAAAGGGGAGAGTACAAAGGGGAAGGCAGGATCGTCTCTGTTGGTGAATTTGTATATATAACCTCACATGTGAAAATTATGCAGCTTTTATTGAGTTTTAGGTAGTTTCAAGGAATTGTATTGGAGGGTAAAGTAATCAATCAATGAACGAATCGGCATTGAATTTGGACATTATTGTATGTTTGTTTGCTTGTTTGTTTGTTTGTTTGTTTGTTTGTTTGTTTGTTTCTATCTGTAGCTTGCTAGCTAACTACAGCTACATGTATTTAGATCGAAGATCGCATGAAAATATACCAATAATGTTGATTGGGGGTGAGATTTTATAAACATGCAGGTGTTACATAAAAATCCTCCGACCCACCGCAGGTAATAAATAATGACAGTAGTTCATGACCTAAATAATGATTTTTGTACAAAGGGGGAGGGGGTCATGTAATTTTTAACCCTCGATAAAGGGTGGGTCTGGTTAGTATTGAGCCAAGAGGAAGGGGGTGGGTCACATTTTTCCAGCCGTCACTTCCAAATGCTCCGAACCACCCCCATCCACCACCATGCAATATAATTTAAGTTATATTGCATGGAATTGGAATCAAAAGATATAGTTAAACAAACAACATTTAGAAATAACATTTACCGTACTTCGATGTTTTCCTTGAAAATCCATTTGAAACGCCAAAGATCAGTTGAACAGTTTGCCTAAAATATTCCCCGCTGGAACCGTCCTGTTCCCGGTGCTTCAATGAAGTTGTATAAACCCCTTGATTCACCTCCAAATAATTTGTCGATGTACTTCGATCGATAAAGAAACATGATGTAAATTCGTGAAAGAAGCATTTCTCAAACGAAGGAATTGCTGAATTGATGCGTTTTTTGGCATCGGAACTCCTAAAAGGTCTATCTTTTAAATGTGTAAGACGAGAAATACCGTCCTGAAAATCGGAAGCAACCCGCCATTTTGTTTTGCTGTGCGATCGGGCTAACTACCCCCGACCCTCCCGACCCCCAATAGCTACCAAATATTGCGCCCGCAATGTTGTTTAGTGTTGTGATTTCCCAGGCATTATGCGCTGGTCAGCGGAATTACCAAGAAAAGTTTACACCTATAAACGGCAACTATAAACAATTTTCTCCCAACCCGTAATGAAAGCTCATCCTGAGCTAAAAAGAAGCAGCCTTTATCAAATATTTTATCAAATATTGATAAAATACACCGAATCTAGTATTTGTTCATTACACGTGTATAAATTATAACTCTTTCATTTTAGGCCTTTGTTAACAATGCAGAGTAACTTCACGGACTGTGCAATCGTGTAGCTGTTCATTCAGAAACGTCTTTTTTACACCGCTTATAAGACCCCGACCCAAAACCGCTGACGAAGTTGTATACGCACATGGCTTATAACCGGTCAAGAGAGGATGATCTAAGTAGATCATCCTCTCCAGTCTTGAACCGGTATTTTACGCTATTTTAGTGAGGAATTTCAGTGAACGTTGAGCGGCGAAAAAATGCCGCTATTTCCCGATGCTGGATTGGCATAATCCTGCCAAAAATAGTAACTTCTGTTATGATATGCTTAACAGGATATTGGACACAGGACCATTTCAAATCGATCAGAGGATATGGCGACCATTGAAACTCGATCAGATAACAGACATAACAGCAGTGAGGAATTGGAGCAGGAGGAAAGGAGGTCAAGTAAGTTCAGTAGTATGATCGTAAAACCCGACATAATTCCCAGAGACGTCGCTCAGTCCAAGCCAGTCCTGATTACCTTATATGATATGGCTGGCTCTATGAGCGGGCAAGATGAAGCAAATCCTGTGCTATGATTGGCTACCAGCGCGGTCAACATGGAGCCATCTTGACCGCTCGGGATGGCCCGCCGTGTTCCCCCATTTGCATGAAGAAAAATACTTTCCGAGTCAACCCAAAGATTTCCAAGCCTCTTTCTATCGATGGAGTCCAAAAACAAAGAAATAGAATGTCTTGAAGAGAATAAACAAATCATTGAACTGTCTTTGGCGTCCTTCGCGTCATATGATAAATCCTTTGTTGACCAAGCTTGTTCGGTCTCCGATCTCGGTCCATAAACACGCAAAAAAAAAGAAATTGGCCAATATCCCGCCATCTTGACCTCACGCTTGGCCAATAACCCATATATATTGCGTAGATATGTTGGAGGTGCGGTGGCCTAATGGTTAGCGCCTTAGACTCCGGATCGAGCGGTCCACGTTCGTGCGCTGGCCGGGGTCATTGTGTTGGGTTTTTGGGCAAGACACTTGTTGGGTTTTTTACAAAGTGCTGCGCCGGCGGCGCAATTAAGGTCCCGGATATGTCGTTGTATTCTGGGCGATGTACCTGCGATGGACTAGTATCCCGTCCAGGAGGAGTAGCGATACTCCTAGTCGGCTTCATGCTTTTAAAATGGAAACCGGAGTTAAGCGCCGACCTGATTAGCCTAGCCACTAGTCTTGTAAATAGACTTTGACCCTTAACTTTTTTTATATTGCGTAAATATAGCCATATGTCTCCTTTTTTCAGTATCGTCCCTGGAAGACGTCCAGAATGTTGAACCATCAAGCGTTGTGACCAGTGACGGCGGATCAGTGAGTGTGAACGGAGTCAAACTGACATGTCCTACTGAAGCTGTGGACGATTCTGTGACCATTAAACTTACATTAGAAGAACCTTACACATACTGTGGTCTGATAGTTCACCATGGACTCGAAAACGATGTCATATTCGGTGCACCCATAATCAATTGTCAACCAAATGGCCAGAAGTTTAAAAAACATGTCACGTTGACAGTTGCATTAGACAATGAGAAAGAAAAAGCTACTGACGCCTTAATCGTATTACATGGCACACCAACCAACGACGGTAAATTATTTTGGGAAGATATCACTCATAACTCCCAGTTCGATTTAGAAAAGGAGGAGCTACAAGTGGAAATAAATCAATTTTCACTAATCGCAGTGCTGTTGAGATTAACGTGGGTTCAAGCAAAAGAAATTGTAACGAGGTTTAACTTGGTGTCATTCAAATATACATTGTCGGTGCTTTTCAAAAGCAATCACCAACAATCTTCATTCGATGAGCTCGCTCTCGCGTTCATGAGCCAGGACAGTTACAAGGAACCGTTATACAGAGAACACAAAGATTCTGCTTTGATGCAACTCAAAAGTGATGGCTTTGAAGAACTTGGCTCCATCGTTGAGCAGGAAAGTGGCTATATCTACAATCAGGAAAGCCTAACTGTTTCAATTGAACTAGGAGAAGACTACAAACCGGTCAACAACCAGCAAGAATGTATTGAATTTACGGTGGAGTCTTCCGTTTGGTGGAGTACTGGACATGTTATCAGGGTAACATTGCAGGGTTCTAGTGCTGCTGCCAAAAGTCGCAAAATCCTGTGTGGAAAGGTTGCCGTTCACGGCCAGAATGGACATGTTCTAAAGGATCATTTCTCCCAATCGGGTGAGCTTAGGGAGCATTCACAAAAACTTGTTTGGGGGGGGGGGGTGTCCGAAAATTTTTAGGTGTCAAAAGGAGGGAGTCTGAAAAATAAAACGCTTGTCAAGGGGGGTCCTTGAAAATAAAAAGGGGTACTTGGAAATAAAAATAAGCAACAGACAACTTGCCAACAGTGAACCCTTGATTGTTCGAATAATGTACTATTAAACAAAACTGAAATACTATGACAAACAATAATAATTATTGTTTGTCATAGTATCATTATTATTGATATTATTGTTTTTACAATAATAATATCAACTGTATTTAACATTTTGTATGCAAAATTATGTATCACATACATGTATCATTTTCATGTTTGTCTAATAGTTAAGTTTATAAAACATTTGTATGTCAAATTAATATATAAACTACAACATTTTATATAAAAAAGGAAAACAAACTGTCTATTAAATAAAACATTACAAAGATCACTGACCCATGCAGTGGCCGATCCAGACCAGTTTTTAAGGTGGGAGCCCAAAACATTTTCCAAAAAATTAACAAAAGACGAATGGAGAGCGACTAGCTATTCTATTGATCTTCTATTGAGGTAACTTCAATAGGGCAGATTTATTTTGCAGCTTTATTTGTAATGAAATTTTTCACAAGAAAGAGATTGGGGGAGGGGGGGGACCTAAAATTCCAGAGGTGAATGGAGGGGGGGTCTTGAAAATTTTGCCATGCATTGGACAAGAGGTGTGCTAAAAAAATGTTTACGCTAAGTTCCTTTTCTTAAATTTTGCCATAAGTCGCATTAACTGGAATTTTAGTTTACGTGGTATAAAGCAGTGATTAAAGGTCTAGGACAATTGGCTTGCCAGTGGATCCCTAAGGTTGATTCCCATATTATTCATTCTTTTGTATGTTGCAATGCCTAAACTTTCAACATAAAGATTTAGCCAAACTCTAGGTTATACCAAAATAGGCAGCCTATATGATCGAGACAACGTGAGAAAGAAAAAAAACTGTTTTCTTATAAATGCATACATCTTCTATTATAGATTTATGTGGCTACTTGAGACGCCTTTTTGGGGTAGAGAAAACCATTTCCAACCTTAAACCCGTGGCCCAAAATCTTGGGTTGCCTGAAGAAACGTTGAATCAAGTTGTCGCATGTTGGCAAAGCGAGGAGAAACAACTGGAAAATTATTTTGCCACGCTGGAGAGAGAGGCAAGGAAACACAGAAGATCTTGCTATGCTCATAAAAGCCCTCGAAGGGTTAGAGCCTGAAGGTATGGAAAAACGTTTCTTGAGGATGTCGTATTTGGCTGAAAACTCTCACTAAAACTAAACTTTATGACATAAGACTGTGTTTTACGAGAAGCCATGTAACATCCATGTTCAGTGTTGGTACGCGTGTTGCTATGTATCCCCAGTATTATATTGCGTGTTGCTATGTGATGTCGTTCTCGTTGCTGTTATTATTTGTCGTGCAATAGCTTCCTATAAGAAGCATTTCAGTCCTAGACAACCCATCTTCTGAATAATGATATTGCAAGTTTACATTCCCTAAAGACATCCATTCCATTTCTCGTACTCTCAGAATACACAGTGAAAGAAAGAGGACAAATGCATGTCAAACATTTGAGAGAACTGGCAGTTACGATCGTGGGTTTGCAGCACAACAATTCTCACACGATGAAGTACTTGGGCCATGAAATCGAAACTCTCTGCAACTCAGTTTTGAAAGACTGTTGCATTGAGATCAACTTGCCAACGGAAAACTGCGCAGATGTTCTTAAGATCCACAGTCGAATATCCGAAGATGTTGCCAAGAAATACAAGCAGATGCAGTCATCTCCTGAATATTCCGCCATTACAGGATATTTCCACATGATTGTTCCTGAACTTATTCAAGCTATCAAAGAAATTTTTCGAGATGAGAAAATTCCACAAGCTCAAAGTGGATTGAGAGGAGTGGCCGATGAAGCAACCCGCGACAAAATCGCATCAGATATTCAAGAGGCTGCACAATTCGAAAACATATCTAGGCTTTTGTATGAAGTGTGTAAGATTCTTAAAATTTTATGTCTCGACAACAATGAAAACCGTTCCACAGAGGACAAGATACGTCACTGGGGCGACTCCCTTTCGATTATCACAATGCTGCAGTTCCTAGATAATTTCTTCCAATGTCCAGAAGCACAAAGATTGTACAAAAGATTGAACGTGTTCTCAGGGTATATAGGAGTGATCGTTTTAAACCCCACCGCTCAGTCTTTTAAAGGAAGCTTCCTGCGTGATCTCCACAACGTTGCATTAAGTCTGTTTCAGTTTGCAAAGTTTGATCCATCACAACTTGTGAGATTTGAACTGATTGACCCAACTAATTCATCTAACACTCAAAGTAACGATGTAAAGTACGACAAGTCAAATGAAAACCTATTCCCAGCAGTTCTGGATCAGCAAAGAGTCTGAAGACGAGTTACAACTCGAAGCAGTTGCACTCGTTCATATTAACGGACATATTCGCAGCATTGGAGCTCGAAACGTGCGCTGCACAAAAGTAGGAACAGTTGTTGGACTACGCCTGAGTCACAAATGGAGATCAGGGACAATTGATCTTGAAGATTTTGTGACACATGCTGATCCGACCACAAAAGGCGCTTGTGTCCCGGATCCTGAAATAGCAGGTTGGTGAGATGTTATTATTATAATATATATACAGTTGAACCTGTCTACAACGGACACCCTGGGGCAGAATTAACTGGCCGTTGTACAGAGGTGGCCGTTGTAGGGAGGTTTCAATAAGAGTAACGTGTATGTATCGGCGCACGGTGGGACGAAAACTCCTGACTGTTGTAGAGAGAGCTGAGGTACTGGCCGTTATCAGAGCAGGTGAGGTTCGACTCTAAGTAATCTTTTCCTTCTTTCTGGTTGAGAATTTTCGACTGATTTTCTTTATAACGTTTCCTATTATATACAATGTAGTTGTTGAAAGAAATGCATACCAGGTTTCAGGTTTCAGGTTTCCAGGTTTCAGGTTTCATGCGTTAATATTCCTAAATAAGTATTATAATATCACATCCTTTTTTACTATTTTTATGTTAACACAGGGTTAACTTCTGGATAGTTTATTTGTATATATACTGTATATTTTTTATATCAACTGTTAATATTATTTAACATCGATGCGAGGAACGTTTTGAGTCGATGTCGTGTCATGTCGAATTTGTATGATTTTTTCCACAAATTTTATATTAAATTTTTCCATATGGTCGAGAATTTGAACTTATCAAGTTTTTTTCAAGTATTACTTTAAACTTTGCTTCTAGCTACCGCGAAATGTTACGTGAACCGATGAAATAACTACGCGCGTGATTAGTACCAGTACAGGCAATGGGGTAACATTGGTCCATCATATCTCTTTTGCGAGCACAGTGACCTATCATTTTTATTGTATTTTTCGAAACAGTGCTTGGTAGAGAACATTCAGGGAAAGTTTAAAAAAAAATCGTTCGACAACTTTTATTTCTGAGGAATCACCTTAAAAAATTAAGCTTGGTAGTAACACGATGAGAAAATATTATTATTCAGTCAATGGCACAAGATACTCGGAAATTCACCAACATGAGTATAGAACCTATGTCTTCCGCACACTGAGCTACAGGAGACTCAACAAACAGTATCAGGAAATTAAAGTTTGTCACATTTGAACCTAGTTATATGGCCAAAGCTCCAACGAGTCTCCTGGTGCTCGGTGGTAGAGCGTCCGACCGGTGTGCGGAAAGTCATAGGTTTGTCTCCTGTTGGGAGAACTCGGAATTCTTTGTCAGAGTAGCTTGTGTCACCTTGCGTAAATGTGCTACGCCAAAGGATTACGCTAAAAGGATCAAACACTCATTTCAATCTGATCCGTCCTTTCAGCTGAGATGGGTCGACTGGCCATTAGGAATGAATTCCCAGCTCTACCAACAACAAGCGACTCGACTGTTGGTAATTACAACAGCAGTAGCAGTTTTGTGATGGATTCTTCAGATGCGGAGTTGAGACAGAGACATGTACATCAACCGCGCGGGCCTGTTGGTAAGAATTATAGTTCTTCCTAGAAAGACAATTTTAGCTGAAAACGTATATTAGGGCTGAATGCACACATGACGTTTTTTTTCTTAAAATAAAATTTTTTTATCATATAACACGCGCTCTGATTGGTTGTGTAGTCGTTTTTATCATATATAACACGCGCTCTGATTGGTTGTGTAGTCGTTTTGCATGAGGCTATGTAACCGCGGTTATGACGTATCGTATTGCGGAATCGAGCGGCCCGGGTTTGAGCGCTGGCCGGGGTCCTGTGTTGTGTTCTTGGGCAAGACACTTAACTCGCACAGTGTCTCTCTCTACCCAGGAGTATAACTGGGTACCAGCAACATAATACTGCTGGGGGTAACCTGCGATGGACTGGCATCCCATCCAGGGGGAGTAGCAATACTCCTAGTCGGCTTCACGCTATGGAAACCGGGATAAGCTCCGGCAATGTGGGCCAGTTTGGCCCGAGTGTGGTTTTACCTTACCTTTACCAAAGGTATGAATAACAACAACATGATAGTGAAGTGTCATAAAAATATTTTGTCATTGTTTTTCCTTTGCTAGGTGCATCAGATAACAGTTCAGCTTCAACAGAAAATGGGAAAAGGTCATCGTCTCCTGTCGAGACTCAAACTTCTAGAGAACGTCCAGGTGATTGACTTGTGTAGAAATCGTTCAAAGATACACTCTGAACATTAATGTTTTTATTGGATATTGCAATACGTTTTGTTTGTACAGTATATATTTCCTGTTTGATCGGTTTGAAATCACGTGACTTTCGTTGTTAAACAACTTACTGAACTGTATCCTTTTGATTAGAATTATTTTGTACGAGTTTGCCGCGAGTGGACTAATTAAAACGAATTCAATTCAGTCAATTACGCTTTTGTACGATTACGCTTATTACAACTTGCATGTACCTGTTGTCATGATCTATACCATAAGAAATACAGACAATATGAAATTCACAACACTTATTTACATTTTTGCTTTAATTTGTGAAGAGCGGGAGAAAGCGTGTGAAAATGAGGGAAAACAAGTAGTGATTGGTTTTGGTTTTGTATCTGATTGGTTGAGTCGGGTGGCGCGAATTTTTTAAACCAATCACAGGACGTGGTAAAGTAAAACCAAAGCAATTCCGGATTACTATCGACACCCAATTGGAAACCGCTCTATATGTGATTATGTTGGTTTCGGTTAGTTATGACAATGTCATTAGAAAACTGTTAGGTTATCTGAATTGTTCTCTTAAGCCTGGTTTACACAGTACGTACACGCAAGCATAAGAATAAGTATAAGCACAAGAAACGCTTGTGCTTGAGCTTATGCTTGCGTCGCTGCGTCGCTCGTGTAAACCCGGATAACGCAAGCACAAGCACATGAAAGTGTCCGCCACATTGGATGATGCATGATGCAATGCAGTATTTAAATTTAATGACACTGCGCATGCGTATGCCAGCTTGTGCTTTTGCTTATCGCACGTGTGAACACTCTTGTGCTTATGCTTGCGCATATGCTTGCGTCGTACATGTAAAGCAGGCTTTACTATGACTTACTCAGGATAATTATTAGTGACTCTAAATTGCTCATTTATTACTTAATCTACTGTTGCTCTTGTGTGGCTAACATACTTTTCCTCTCTTCAACTGCAGTAAAACAAGGCATACCTGAAAATTATGACCTAGAAAGGCTTGCAAGTGAACTTACTGAAGTTTGGGAGCAGCTTGGTCGTCGTCTTGGAATTAAAGAAGCACAGCTAAAAGCATTTCATAAACAATATGAGAACTTTTCTGAAAAGGCATATAAAATGCTGTCGCACTGGAAGCAAAAGAATGGTCGAGCTGCAACATACCAAGTTTTATACGACGCTTTGTGTGATTCATCAGTAAGCCGTAAAGATTTGGCGGAAGAATATTGTTGCGATCACTAACAGTGGTTTGTAAAGATTTACCGGTACATTGCACTCCTATGTTCCAGTCAGAAGGGGGATGTGGGCATACCACTGACTCGCCCCCAGTCGTCTCTCTTGTCTCCTTTGTTGGGAGTCGCAAGACGCGGGGGATGCTGGGAAGGAGGAAAGCGAAGAAGAGAAACGACTGGCAGATCGTGAGTCGAAAAGTTGTGCCAAGAGTCGAAAAGTTGCGCGAGGCCGTTTTTCTTCGATTATTTCTTTTCCATGCACTCAGAGTTGTGGAATGGCGTAGTTGACGAAGTTTCGGTGATGTCTGGCCGTTAGAAAGGCATTTTCTACGGGTTTAATAGAACATCAGCGAACCGGTCAAGACGCTTGCTAAAGTCGAGTTACTCGCGATGTTTACAACCCTTCGACGACATAAGCTTACAAGCAGAAACGCGCGCTGAACATTTGAAGAGAGGAAGTATGATTTTGTATTTATTGAGAGGTATGGATCCCTAAATTAAACCTTAATTTTGTATTACAATATTGATGTGTCGTCGTGTAAGTGTGCGAGTCATTTTCTCTGTGTGATTTGAGTGCCGCGAATGCTACGTAATTTATATTCCTGGCCGGGTTTATCTGAGCCGCTCGTTTCTAGAATAAATTGGCACGGCAAAGGCTACAACTTTTCGGCAGTATGTTCATTGAGAGATATAAAGGCCTGAAGTGCGAATCCTTGAAAATATGAGATTTTAAATTTAGCTGTCATGATCACTTTGACCCCTTGACCCAAATAATCACAACACTTCCACAGGAAACTGTAGGACACCACAGAGCGAAAGGAAACAGACGTTTGACGTAGCTTTCAGTTGAAGTTTGACTTTCTCGTGTAAATGAGAAATAAATACAAGTCCGTAGACGCTTAAGGGAAGTATTTTGGAAATGATCTAGTTAGTCTGAGGTCTCTGTACCAGAAGTAAACGGCAATCGTCGTAGAACTGCGTAGAAGAGTTGTGTGGTGTGCAAATAAGACTTTGACTGTAAACAAAACCTCGCGATTGTTTACGGCAGAACAGATTTTAGCTTCAAAGGGCGGCGGAAAGCATTCTCTTTTGATAGCACCTATTTCATCAAAACGCCGCCATTGCTCTGTCCGCCATCTTGGAAACAGGATCTGCCAGTCCTCTCCCACCTTTCCTCCTTCCCATCACCCCTTGCGCTCCCCTCGGCCGCGCTAAATATTAACAGGAGACAAGAGAGACGACTGCGGACGAGTCAGGGCATACCAAGGAAAAGAGAGACGGTGAGGTACGATGAAGTCGTGACTCAACACACACAAAAATACTAATCCCAAAGAAATATTTCAACTTGCCCAGATCAAAGATATTTCTAGCCTGTTCACAGACGTTTAATTTTACGAAAAAAAATAATTGAACGTCTGTGAACAGGCTAAGATATTTCTTAGAACACGACTCACCCACCCCCACCCCCCCCACCCCCCACCCCCCACCCCCACCCCCCCCTAAAAAAATAACCGGGGAAAATGTATGACCCCAAAAATTAATTTCCAATTTCATATCCCAAAAAATCCATCTCACCTGACCGTCACTTTTATACTTGAATATCTCCCCCCCCCCCCCCCCCCGCAAAGTCCTATGTAGTCCTTCATCTCTTTATATGCACTTAGTGTTTCAGACGTGTTTGTTTATAGTACCGTGCCCTTCATAGATGCTTATCCACAATAATTTGTTTTTGTTTGAAAACGCATACTTTTCGATGCGTTTTCGCCTATCGTCTACACTACAACGATCGAAAACGCTGATCGTTTCCATCGAAAACGCATACATTTGAATTACGCTGTCCAGAGTGGAGACATTATTTTGAAAGCAGAGCCCTGTCGTATTAGTGTGGACGGCGAAAACGGAGGCTTTCGAAAACGCTGACGTCATTCAAATCACAAACACCGCAGGCGCATCTATTTGTCGCATGTGCAGATGCTTGTTATAGCGCCTACGAGCGTATTCCAACGTTTCAGTGTGGACGTGGAAAACGCTGCGAAAACGATAATGTGGACACCGAGCGTTTGATGCGTTTTCAGTAAAAACGGAGCGTTTCGAAAATGCATTGTAGACGGGGCCTTACAGAATAATGATAAAATAATGATTGTGACTTTCATCACTCAAGCAACAAGTGAAAAGGAACCGTGTTAAATATTACGCCAAGGAATTTTGATACAACAGTTCTGTAGTTTTTGTAAAAAAATTTAAAATATTTTTCTATTTTTGGTGATTGCCCACAACGTAAAGACTATTTTTAATGTTCTTTTATAAAACACTCCTACTTTTTGGTGGCAAATGTTTATATCTATTTTTTTTAAGTTATCCTCTTGTATCAAAGTGGTGTCAATAATATTGGTTTTTCGTAGTAAGAGAGTACCTCAGTAATTAAGGGTAAGAGTACATATTTTGATACGTTTATACTCTTGATTTTTCGTAGTGAGAGAGCTCCTTTAAGTTAGTAATTAAGGGTATGGTGTTTCGTAGTGAGAGAGCACCTCAGCAATTAAGGGTAAGAGTACATATTTTTATACGTTTATACTCTTGTTTTTTCAGCCAGAGTTAACTCATAGTTAGTTGATTTGAGTCCATATAAACGAAACATGTTTATTGTTTGTCAAAGGGCGTTGCCTTGTAAATGGTACGTCGCCTTGTAATTGGTACGCCATTCAGTAATTCTAAATAATGTACAGTAGTCATTGACCAATCATAGTCGTTTACGTAGACACGCGCGTTTGAAAAAACTTCTCTTGACATGTCTTGACTGGATACAAGAACGAACGTGTCCTAGAGGATCAAAATTATTTAACCTGCTACATGCGGTGGAGTAAAATACAAGAGCGCGAGTTGGAGGGGCGCGTACGAGGAAAGAGACGCGCGAGGCTTCCTTCCTCGCGTGCGCCCCTCTAACTCTCACTCTATTCTACTCTAGCAGTTATTTAAAATTATTGTGGCCAGTAGTTACTTCACGTTTGTAACTAATTAAACTCAAGTTGACTCAATCGTATCAGAGCCGTTGACTTCGCTTGAAGCTGGACTCTACTCAAGCTCCTTGAAACATTACCGAGCTGTCGAAAAATAAAGTTCTTTGGTTACCCGTAATCTAAAGTGTTCTCTTGAACCAAAAGGTTGCTCTCCCCTAATCTGCCTTGAGGGAGTCAATGAACTGAAGCGCGGATGATTAACCGTCGTGACCAGGGCCGGTTGTTCGAAAGCCGATTAACGCTAATCTACGATTAACAAATAATCTTGGTTTCAATTTCTCCTATATAAATGTGGTTTTCCATGACAATATTTTGTGGAGTTTGACATTAGTCAAAGTCAAAACTGAAGAGCAAAAAATATAAACAGAAAATCTCACTGAAAAGTTACAAAACTGAAATCAAAATTCACGCTAATCCAGGATTAGCTTAATCGTGCTTTGAACAACTGGGCCCAGGGCGCTAAGATGTCTTCTCCCGCCCTGGTCGTGACTTGTCCGCTCGCGTGTATCGCGCGATGCTCACGGGTCTGCAATGACGCGGAGATCGCTGTCTCTAATAGCACGTGACAGGAAAACACTTATCCTGTGCGTCAGTAAACATAAAATGACAAGAATTGAAAGCGCGGAGGCCAAAAGGTTACACATTTTGAAAGCGAAAGCTAAATATATTTACCATACTGAATGTCATGCATGCATGCATGCGCCGCGCCACGAATGAATATTTCTCTAACTAATTCATATCTAAACGATTGAGTTATTGCCATCCCCGTGAGATTGAGCGCAAGACAGCTAGTCTGTCTGGTCGATCATACCTTAGTCTCCCGCGCAGCCGTTATTTGTCTCGTCACGCAACGCGCTCCTCCCCACTAGGAGGAGGAGCGCGTTGCGTGACGAGACAAATAACGGCTGCGCGGGAGACTAATCATACCTTGGCACTGTCTTGGAGAGAAGAATTTGAAAAAATTTCAGAATTGGAGCGTCTGAATTCCAGTAAAGGTGAGACTATTGTATTTCATCTTGAGTAAACTTTCACATTTCTGAAGGAAGCGCGATCACTTTTGTTTTGTCCTGGTCCTCGTCTTCTCGGAATGTTTGTGACGTCAAAATGGTCGGTTTTACATTCACTTTTGAGCAAGAAGCCCGATCAACGATCGGACGATGATAAACGATCATCAGAAAGCAGAAAGTTTGTTGATATCAGCGCTCCTGATCATAGATTTCGAACACAATCGAACGATCGATTAAATTTGTTCAAATCAGTTAGCGAACCCAATCGAAGTCAATCGCGTGATTGGGCTCTTTACGAACACAATCGAGTAGCAAGTTCGTTGTTGAATAAATTGAGTAAATATGGGGCGCTGGTGCGCTCGCGCGTGGGAGGAATACGCGCGAGAAATATCTTACTCCTCTTATCGCGCGTTTATTCTCGCGCGCGTTTCAACTCTCGCTTTATATTTACTCTGGCAAGCCAAAAACTGCTGTTGCTGTTTTACGATCTAAGACTTTTGCCCGTTGTGACATAGTCTGTCCACAGCCGTTTTTTTTATATAGTGAAGCGCAACGGACGCGCTCTTGACGATCTTAAGAGCAAATAGAAGGTCTGTGAACAGGCTGGACAGATGGACAAAACTCGGTAATAATTATTTTACGACTGTGGTAGGAACGTTTTTGGTTGACAATTTATTGTAAACCAGGGGGCGGGATTATGAAATAATCTGGAAACGAGGTGATTTGTGAATAGGTGCGGCGAGGTTTAAAATAAATTAATTCCTCGCAAAGCGAGGTTTATGTTTGTCCGTCAAAAAGTTCAGGCAGGATCAAATCTCGTGTAGAGTTGAGACCCTGCAACAATTCAAAATATATAGCAATCAAATAACGAGGAGAAAGAGGAAGAAGGAATTTTAATAAAGTGCAAAACAGTTTAGGTGTAAATTATATCCCTATGCTTAACATCACAGCACAATTTGACATGTTTTTCTCATACAGTACCTCAAGTTGTGACGTCACAAAAATCAAATTTGCGAAAATATGCAATTTGATCAGCTATTCGGAGGAAGCATGCCAAAAACGTCCACGTGCAAAAAATTAGCTCTCCATTGCAATTTGCGGCTGAGATGTGGGCACTTCAGGTTTTAATTTCTCCATACAAACCCTTCTAATTTTGTCTGTTCCTTCAGTTTAGAACAGGCGAGGAGGTTTGTATGGGACGGTACCAAACTTTGAACCTCTATATCTTTTGTTCTATTCGTGCTAACAAGTTGAAATTTTGTGGCTGATCATACAGCAGCAATCTTTATCTAATGATGGGTTTTGATGACGTCACACTTTACCACTCTATATTGCAGAGGAAGCTAGTTCAACCATTTACTACATCACAGAGAGACTTGTCGTTTTCCCCATTTCAGGATTCCGACTAAGAAGAGGAAGGAAATGACTTCAGACGTTGCAGGTAATATTTTCATGTGATCAAGAACAACATGTTTGACATGTTACAGTGAATACGCGCTCTTGTCATTTACCAAAAATGTTTAAAGGACTGAGCTGTGGTTTTATGTTTTATGGTTTTATTCTTGAACCCAACAACAGCTCCTAATTTGTCACACTTTGACGGACTTTCAGTTTTTCAAATAAGAACCAATTTCAAATGTCAGGCTGAAACAGGTTCTTATATATTGGGTGTTTCATTGCCAAGCTTCAGCCTGTAGGTTGTTAATCCACTAGGTTCTTAAAATAATAATATTATTGTCATGTAACCTCTTTCTTTTCATTCTTATCATTTGTGAGCTTCACATTAGGAATAAAATATTACTTCCTATGTCTTTTCACTGTGATATTGAAAAGTTTAAATAGCATATCATTCCTGGTTCTAGGCTTTTACCAATTGTGCTCCTAAAAGTGGCGTTTTATGCCCGGGGGGGGGGGGTACTCCCTTATGTGGCCTATACGGGAAAGTGCCGCTGGACAGGGTATGGTTTTTGGCCTCTCTGCCCTCAAAAGGGTATATAATTTCATGCGAGTCTGTCCTAAACAGGATCTGAACCTGTCCTAAACAGGGTATGGTTGCACGATTGTCGTCGTAAAAATATGGTTTATATAGTATTTAGAGATCGGAGACGTTTGCCGCGTATCAGTCAAACGCGATTCGCTAAACTGCAACCTAAACAGGGTCCTAAAATAGATGATGTTGCCCTACACAGGGTAGATATTTTAGGTGTTTTTATTGTTTTTTTGCCCTAAACAGGGTCAGGTTTTCAAACCCTCAGCGGCACCCCTATACCCAAACATGGGCGACGCAAGCAAAAGCGCAAGCACACAGGAAAAGGAAATGTTTCTTTTCGCTTGTGCTTGCGTCGTTGCGTCGCTCGTGAAAACCGGGAAAACGCAAGCACAAGCACATGAAAGCATCCGCATATTGGATGATGCAATGTTTATTAAAATGTAAAGACACTGCGCCTGCGTATGTCACCTTGTGCTTGTGCTTATCGCACGTGTGAACACTCTTGTGCTTATGCTTGCGCTTACCTGCGTCGTACATGTAAACCAGGCTATACTATGACTTACTGAAAGCTTTTATTATTATTATTACTAGGGCTTATTAATAGTGACTCTAAATTACTCATTTGTTACTTAGTACTGTTGCTCTTGTGTGGCTAACATGCTGTTCCTCTTTTCAACTGCAGTGAAACAAGGCATGCCTGAAAATGATGACCTAGAAAGGCTCAGTTGCAAGTGAACTTACTGAAGTTTGGGAGCAGCTTGGTCGTCGTCTTGGAGTTAAAGAAGCACAGCTAGCAGCATTTCATAAACAATATGAGAACTATTCTGAAAAGGCATATAAAATGCTGTCGCACTGGAAGCAAAAGAATGGTCGAGCTGCAACATACCAAGTTTTATACGACGCTTTGTGTGATTCATTAGTAAGCCATAAAAATTTGGCGGAACAATATTGTTGCGATCGCTAACAGTGGTTTGTAAAGATTTACCGGTACATGGCACTCCTATGTTCCAATCAGAAGGGGGGTGTGGGTATACCCAAGGAAAAGAGAGACGGTGAGGTACGCATGAAGTCGTGACTCAACACACAAAAAATACCAACCCCAAAGAAATATTTCAACTTGCCCAGAGCAAAGATATTTCTAGCCTGTTCACAGACGTTCAATTTTACGAAAAAAAATAATTGAACGTCTGTGAACAGACTAAGATATTTCTTAGAACAAGACTCACCCCCCCCCCCACCCCCCCTAAAAAAAATACAAGGGAAAATGTATGACCCCAAAAATTTGCCAATTTCATATCCCAAAAAATCTAACTCACCTAACTGTCACTTTTATACTTGAATAGCCCCCACCCCCACCCCCGCAAAGTTCTATGTAGTCCTTCATCTCTTTATATGCACTTAGTGTTTCAGAAGTGTTTGTTTATAGAACCGTGCCCTTCATAGATGCTTATCCACAATAATGCGTTTTTGTTTGAAAACGCAAACTTTTCGATGCGTTTTCGCCTATCGTCCACACTACAACGATCGAAAACGCTGATCGTTTCCATCGAAAACGCATACATTTGAATTACGCTGTCCAGAGTGGAGACATTATTTTGAAAGCAGAGCCCTGTCGTATTAGTGTGGACGGCGAAAACGGAGGTTTTCGAAAACGCTGACGTCATTCAAATCACAAACACCGCGGACGCATCTATTTGTCGCATGCGCAGATGCTTGTTGTAGCGCCTACGAGCGTATTCCAGCGTTTCAGTGTGGACGTGGAAAACGCTGCGAAAACGATAATGTGGACACCGAGCGTTTGATGCGTTTTCGGTAAAAACGGAGCGTTTCGAAAATGCATTAGTGTAGACGGGGCCTTACAGAATAATGATAAAATAATGATTGTGGCTTTCATCACTCAAGCAACAAGTGAAAAGGAACCGTGTTAAATATTACGCCAAGGAATTTCATACAACGGTTCTGTAGTTTTTTGTAAAAAAATTAATATTTTTCTATTTTTGGTGATTGCCTACAACGCAAATACTATTTTTAATGTTCTTTTACAAAACACTTCTACTTTTTGGTGGCAAATGTTTGTATCTATTTTTTAAAGTTACCCGTTTTGTATCAAAGTGGTGTCAATAATATTGGTTTTTCGTATCGAGAGAGCACCTTAGCAATTAAGGGTAAGAATACACGTTTTTATACGTTTATACTCTTGGTTTTTCCAGTGAGAGTTAACTCAAAGTTAGTTGATTTGAGTCCATAAACGAAACATGTTTATTGTTTGTCAAAGGGCGTTGCCTTGTAAATGTTACGCTATTCAGTACTCATTGACCAATCACATTCGTTTACGTAGACATGGCGCGTTTGAAAAAAACTTATCGTGACATGTCTTGGGTACAAGTTATGGACTAATCTGTAGATACTGAACTTGTCCTAGAGGTTCAAAGTTATTATTATTGTGGCCAGTAGTTAGTTCACGTTTGTAACTAATTAAACTCAAGTTGACTCAATCGTATCAGAGCCGTTGACTTCACTTGAAGCTGGACTCTACTCAAGCTCCTTGACCATTACCAAGCTCTCGAGAAATAAAGTCCTTTGGTTACCCATAATCTAAAGTGTTCTCTTAACCAAAAGATTGCTCTCCCCAAATCTGCCTTGAGAAGGCGGGGGGGGGGGGGGGGGGGGGGGGGGGGTGGATGGGCTGATGGATCCCCCCCCCCCCTCCTTGGGCTTTTTTTTGTTTTCAAGTGACGTCATTAATCTGCCATCTTGGATCCGCCATCGCTGACCAAAACAATAATGGGATGCTAAAACTGAAAACGAACTAATACTTCAAGGTTACTAAAGAAAACATTGGAATTATCTGAAAAATCGAAAGTTGGGAAAAACCTGTATGTCACAAAACGGTTGCCATGGCAACGTCAAAAGCCGTGGACAAACAGTTGTCATATGAAAATGAACAACTACTGAAAGTTTTAGTATCCCAGAGTGCCGGACTGACTCCGTTTCAAAATTTATATGAAAAAAAACTTTATGGAAGTGGCCGGTGGCATCCACCTCCCTCTTGTACATCTGAGGCTCCTTGAACACCTTTATATTTTGATAAACCAGCCAATCACAAGCCAAGGATGTTTTTACAAAATGCATTAAAAGATTACGGCTATGAAATGACTGTCTATATATTCTACCGCATACAAAATATCCATTTCCAGCTATACCGTTATTAACTCCCACCCTAATGGGTTCATGCAAATTAGACGGCGTGGGATTCGAAGGGGCGTGTAACCATGGAATTCAGTTATACCCGGGGAGATTTTAACTAGAATGATTTGGGGCGTGAAGGGAAATTCGTACACGAGGAAGCTTATAAGCCGGCCGGGGTGGTTGTGTAAGATATTATCTAGCTAAACAGTGTCACTTACCTTAGGTTACTAGCTATCGAGCGGTTTTCTAATAGACTGCCAAAACCAACGGCCAATCACAACAAACACGAATAAAGCAATAAACCAATCAGGACGCTAGGCAAAGTCTGCAACCCGCGGCGTGCCAAGCGCGGGGAAACGCGATCACAATTGGTTTCGCTTTGCTCCTGATTGGTTGTAAAATCAGCATGTTTGTTCGATTGGTTAGATCAGAAGCCCATGACACACATTGTATGAGGTTTTCTTCTTTTTTAACCAATTATAGAGCTCAACAAACCCAAAACAACTGAAACACAAGACTGCGAGCAGTCTCTATTTTTCGCTAAAGTCCGTGAGGCGAATGCGCGATTTGCGAGTGGCGCGCGCCGTGAGTAGACTGCTCGCAGTCTACTGAAACACGTGTTTCAGGTCGAACCTCTAACGGCCACTTCTCTACAACGGCCAATATTTCATTCTATCCCCAGGGTGGCCGTTGTAGAGAGGTTCAACTGTACTTTCTTTCAGACAATCAGTGGATTTAAAGCGGCTCTGTCTGCAATGCAGTCCAGTTGGCGTCACGATCGTCCCTCAGTCACCATTTTACACCGAACAAGTATAAATGTTGGCTTTTGCCTCTGTTTCAAAACGAGGCCTGATTTTAAACCTTTCATATAAAAATTCGTTTGATTTGCATGAAAATGAAATGGGGTTAAAACTCAGTTTCATGTGAAAGGTTTTGCACCAGAATACAATCCACCGTAGGAAAAAAGATGGCGGCGGTACATTTTACCACAATACCTTGCGAACCTAACACAGCCAATAGGCACATAGAAAGCCATACTTTTTTAGAAATTCGTCCCTGTACTAACAACATTGTGTATGCTAGGTTTGAAGTTTTTAGAACTTTTCTGTGAGTTTTTATGAGCATTTTTAGTGGTTTTATGCGCTAAGAATTATGGGTAAATGTACCAGTCGCCATCTTTTTTCCTACGGTGGACTGTATAGAGGCTCAACTGTATTTGTATCCAATTTTTTTGTACACTTGAACGTTTTTCCAATCAGTTATTTCAACAAATTTTCAGTTTAGACATATTTCCAACAATTTAACGGCAATGTCGCAACATGCTTCCGTTACAATTCTGTGAACAGATTTCCGTTTTTCGTCGAAGTTTATAATTTGTTGTGACTTTTTAAAGTGGGGTAAATAATACCATGTTTACTTTCTCGATGTTTTTATTTTCATGTTTTTCACCTTTCCGAGACTACTACTGTTTTCGAATACTTTAGTGGACTGTATGAAAGGTCTGAAAGAAGATCAAATAAAAAGAGAAAATACGGGAGAATTTTATTGTGAGTCTTCGGAAACGGGGACGGGCGATTATTTGAGGATGAGGATTATTTCAGATAATTAAAACATCAAAACGTATTTATTTGTTGTACTTTTATTTTTAATGCCCTCGCAGCCGCTGGAGCTACTGGTGGCCGTTATTTGGATCGTCACGCAACGCTTCAGATGAGCGTTGTGTGACGATCCAAATAATGGCTGCGAAATTCGAAAGACGCTATCCTCGAGTCCAGGGGAAGGTTAGAGGGGGAAATTATTCGAAGGACGGCTAAACGGAGGACTAAAACCCCACCCCCGAAGCTGAAAACGGAATACAGTAGCCTGCGTGACTCCTGTTTGCACGCCGGATAGGAACACAGAGTCTCCCTCGGTCATGCGCAAAAAGAAGAGCTCTGGGGTCGAGATTCAAGTTCCCGGATCAAGTTACAAGGACTCTTTCAAATTTGCATAAATATTGATATTGGATTTCTAGACTGTTCACAGCCCATTCTCGTCCCCAGAGGCCACGATCCTTTTGGTCAGCACCAAGAATCGAGACCTCTGGCCGGAACCAATTTGTTGAGCATGCGCAGAGTAACCGGAAGTCCGCGAATCGCGGACTACCGTCAAATCTGACAAATCTGATTGGCTGAGAATATAGAACGAGTACTCTGCGCATGTTCAACAAATTGGTTCCGGCCAGAGGTCTCGATTCTTGGTGCTGACCAAAAGGATCGTGGCCTCTGGGGACGAGAATGTTCACAGCCCTGCAAACGACATGACGCGCTCATGAATGGCCGTTGTCAAGGTGATGACAGTTGTTACGCCTTTCAGTCAATGGGAATTTTCCGTTGTTGCTGGAGTAACGGGAAATATAGTTCTCAAAGATGTTTACAGCCCCTCTATTTTTCTCCTTCCCCGCCCCCTACCCCCACGCTCGCGCTTCGCGCTCAGTTCCAGTTCGCTCGCAGCTACAACGATCTGAGAAAATAGAGAGGTGTGAATAGTCTATTGCTGGTTTGCAACCATTCCCGAGAGATTTAAATGACAAAGACCCTGGCGGCCATGTTGGATGACAGGAACAATAAAGCTAATTAGAATTATTTTGTTAATGGTCATCCAACATGGCGGCGATGACGTCAGTTGCAAATCAAGAATTGGATTTCAATCTCATGGCATGATTACAAAACAAAATGAGTATGTTTATTCGACAACATCCGATTCAGCACTTACTTCAAATCATTTTCGGCGTTTGATCCTCGACAGCCTGCCTTTTCTCTTGTTCTTGCCTGCATTATGCAAATGATTGCGGAAATATAAAATGCGATGATGCGATTCTGTAAGCGAATGTTTCACGGTTCGGCGCATGTGTTAGCCTGCGCGAGCAGACGTAATTTTCCGGCTCGAGTTCCTTCGAGCCGGAAAATTACGTCTGCTCGCGCAGGCTAGGCATGTGTCGGCTTTATCGACTTGGTCACATTTATTTCTCAATACGTCAGTAATCATATACTATAATTAGTCCAAGAAAAACGCCAAATGACCAAAATTCACAACAAATTTCAATGGATTACACTGAAAATGTCGACATTGAATACCGGAATAAATTACCATAATAAAGTATTGGCCCGAAGGATTTATCGGGTAATTTATTCTGGTATTCAAATTTCGATATTCTCGATGTAATCCGTTGAAATGTTTTGTGAATTTTAGTCATTCGTCGTTTTCTTGGACTAATAATTATAGTATGTGATTACTGAAGTATCGAGAAGTGCATGTGAGTGGGGTTTTTTTAAGGATAAAGTTGAAAAGCCGGCACATGCGCCGAACCGTGAAACACTCTAATATTTAATATAGAAGACGCTCTTTGTGCTCGAATTATGGCGTAACGAGCTCAACGAGCGTAGTGCGTGAGGCTATCGATATCATATCATTATCATACGAAATCGAAAGGGAAAACGGAAGGACCAAAGCGGTAATTTCCTATAAAATATTCGCAACTTCACACTGACTACAGCCGATCATGGAGTTTATACAGTCCCATACCGTTGGTGTAACATTCGTTCTTTGAGAGGAAACATTTCGATTGTGAACATCCATCTGAATCATCCTCCCGGTTTACAGTTTGGACTTGTTGTGTACAGTGAGTGGTTGGAGCTAGATGGGAAAGTAACAGCTCGAAACAGCAAAGGAAAGCCCACAGAACTATACTTTTCGTCAGCAGGATGGGGCGTTGTTTCTCGAGAAGCGACGATAATAGTGACCGAGAATTCGTAGAGGTAAATGAAAGACCAGTTATAATAGGGCCTCCACAGACTAGACCGGGACTAGAGAGATAGTTGTCGACAACTATTTTGTTGTCGATCATAAAAAGTTGTCGATAACAAAAAAGTCAGTGTGTGACTAGTTATCGATAACTAAGGCCCTTAGTTATCGACAACTAGCATCGACAACTTTTTATGATCGACAACTAAATAGTTATCAATAACAATTGGCCTAGTCCGTGGAGGCCCTTAGTCTCTCACATCACATGACGCTGCTTGCAGTCTGTTTCTCTCTCGAAATCACTAGACCGTTGCAGTCCGCCTTGGGTTTACGCGCATGTTGGATAAACGTTCGTCGGTCCTTACTAGTAAGAGTAAAAGCGGACTGCAAGCAGTCTAGTCTATCGGTGTCCGAGCTATCTCTAGCTCAACATTTTGAGACAGGGTTCAATTCCAAATAGAAACTTAAAATTTCGCCTTTGGGAGTCACGTTTTCCACAAAACGCAGAATTTGGTCATTTCACGTTGTTGTACATACACCTTATTCGATGGTTTAACATATAATACGCGCGGGATATTTTGCAAGTTGCGTGGTATTTTTCCGAGCCCCATAGGGGCGAGGAAAACTACGAGCAATGAGCAAAATGTCCGCGCGTATTATATTTTAAACCATCGAATAAGGGATTAATTATTCCACTGAAAAATTTCCCTGCTAGTATTCGCTCTGTTCAACTTAGCCTGCGAGCAGGCTCTCATTCGCGCGATGAGCGCGGAGCGCGATCGAGCGCGTACGTAGCGCGATCGTGATGTTCGAGCGCGGAGCGCCGGAGTGGGACGAATAACTAGTAATACGTGACTCGCATGGGTCCTCGCGAATTATTGTTGGGGTGTGAGGGTAATAACCCCTTTAGAGATCGACTGGAGCTCGCTGGTCTCCCGACATCTGCCCTTTTATGACTTAATAGTGGAATAATAATACCAACGTATTTTATAGGAGCTAGAAATAGAAAAACAACAAAAACGACTCGCCTAACGTCCATTGTGTTTGCGTCGAAGTTTTAGGCCGTTTTAGAGCGTTTTTAGCGAGTTCTAGTTTCACCATTTCTAGCTTCTAAATACGTTCGTAATATTCCCATACAAACCCTTATACAATGGAACCTCGATATAACGATACTCGATATAACGATGTTCCTGGTATAACGATCAACATTTGACAGCCCGGCAAATGTTACAGTAAATGTATGGAGAAAACTCCCGATATAACGATACTCGATATAACGATATTCCTGATATAACGATCACAATCTGGCAGCCCAAACGTAAAATTTACCCCGATATAACGATAAAATCAATCATCGCGCGATGAAAAAGGAGGCTTAACACTTAAAAAGCTATGACAATACTCCCGGGCAATTCTTTTCCTTTATAATTTAGTTCTCATTGCATAAGGACTGTAACGTGTCTGTCAACAACGATCTAATTTGTTCAGTCCCTTGGCACATCGTTATATCGAGGTTCCACTGTACTAGTTTAACGCTATTTCACAATACGACGCTTGGGATAACGTGGCACGTTGTGGAATCAAACGTTTAGCCAAAATAAAAATAGTTTTATCAGTAATGGTCGTATACAAAAAGCGAGAGATCGATGGCCAGACCTGCCCATACCTTAAAATTCGAATGAAGGAAGAGATGAGGGTAAAGGATAACGCTGAGATCGTAATCTCCGTATCACTCTAGGCAAGAGAGGATGATTCCTCTCTTGCTCTAGGTTGGAGGCGGGAAACTGAGGGGATACTGTTGAATCCCGATAACTCGAACCCGTCCCGGCCCGCTAACTCGAACCTTTTTCGATTTCCCTTCAGGTCATTTTCTTAATAATTTTACCCTCGATAACTCGAACCTTATTTGACGAAGTGTAATGACTTAAAGCATTCTCCAGAACACTGAATTTATTTTGAATAAAGTTGAGCAGCATGTGTTCGGAAAGTGTAGAGATATGCAAACTGACAATACATGTATATCGTACTTTAAGAACAAGTTTATGTACTGCTGTAACTAAAAACAAAACGATCTTACATTAGAACATAAAATTAAAATGTTTATTAAAACATTTGCGTTTTATGTATTAAAACTGATCTATTTTGTTTCATTTTTTAAACTGATGTTTAGAGCGCCGGTTAGCCATTCGTCAGAGCAAGAGAGCGCTGTAATGAAGCTTGTCTGTAAAGAAATACTGCTTTATCCCCATGTTTTCAGTCATTTGATGTCATCTCCCGATAACTCGAACCTTTTCGATTTCCCTTGAAGGAAGTTCGAGTTATTGGAATTTAACTGTAGTACAAAGGGGAAGGCAGGATCGTCTCTGGTGGTGAATTTGTATAATATAGTTCTCTGGTACAGTTTCCAGAGTTTCTATGTTAAATAATCTCACTTGTGAAAATGATGCACCTGTTATTGTTGAGTTTTAGGAAATGTAGTTGGAATTGTCTTGGAGGGTAAAGTAATCAACACTAATCGAACGACTGAACCATGCAATGAATGTGGACATTTTATGTTTGTTGTTTGTTTGTTTGTTTTATGTTTGTTTGTTTGTTTTTGTTTGTTTGTTTGTTTTTTGTTCTGTCTACTGAGCTTGCTAGCTGCATGTCAATACTGGACAAAATGTTTTGGGACACTTCTCATTTTGGACCGTATTTTTGTTTAGTTCGTTCAAATCTAGCGATTATTGGGGGCTTAAAGAATAAACTTCCACATTGATTCTCCCTTCCCCCCTATACAATGTTGAACCTCAAAAGCCATTGTTTAAATTTGACATATAGTGTGTAGTCCGGTGATTAAACATTGCAGCAAGGGGGGAGGGGATAACATATAAAATCAGAGGTCTATAACTATATATATATAGATACAATCTGATTGATTGTAGGATTAAAGAGATACGGTTCCACGGATACGGCTGCCGTGGCAGCAGAGTCGTCCGCCTTCGCGCCGGGACTCGCGCTCGCGCACGACGTCGCGGCCTTTGATGGTGAGTTGAAAAGCATCTAGTAAATAATATACGTTCGTAATATTCCCGTACAAACCCTCATACTAGTTTAACGCTATTTCACAATACGACGCTTGGGATAACGTGGCACGTTGTCGAGTCAAACAGTTACCAAAAATAAAAAAAGAGTTAATGTTTTATCAGTAATGTTCGTAATTATAATACAAAAAGCGAGAGATCGATGGCCAGACCTGCCCATACCTTAATATTCGAATGAAGGAAGAGATGAGGGTAAAGGATAACGCTGAGATCGTAATCTCCGTATCACTCTAGGCAAGAGAGGATGATTCCTCTCTTGCTCTAGGTTGGAGGCGGGAAACTGAGGGGATACTGTTGAATCCCGATAACTCGAAACCCGTCCCGGCCCGCTAACTCGAACCTTTTTCAATTTCCCTTCAGGTCGTTTTCTTAATAATTTTACCCTCGATAACTCGAACCTTATTTGACGAAGTGTAATGACTTAAAGCATTCTCCAGAACACTGAATTTATTTTGAATAAAGTTGAGCAGCAGAGACTGACAATAAGGCCCAGTTCAGACGCCGTACTTCACATGAGCCGAATCGAATTCGATGAATTAAGTTCATGTGAAGTACGGCGTCTGAATCAATTCGGAACAGCTGGATGAATTCGGATCGGCTCAGCCGTTCTTCCCGCCTGGCTCAGCCGGGAATAACGGCTGTGGACCGGTTTTGATTCAGACGCCGAACTTCACATGAGCCGAAACAAATGCACGAATTATTATAATGTATTTTTCAATATAACAGCAATTTTTCCCTATATATTAAATTAAGTTCAGTTCAGCCGGTCTAATTAAGAAATGGTAAACGTGCAGCGTGCGTACATCGAGTTATGGATGCACGTGGGAGGTTGCATCCATAACTCGATGTTTACGATTCGTGTAAGATTAAAACTGTTTGCAGTGTTATGTTATAAAAGAAATGGTAAACGCTACAGCTGTGCGTACATCGAGTTATGGATGCACTTGGGATAAATTCACTAAACTAGTTAATCATTAATTATTTATTTATTATTAATTTTTAATTAATTATGAATCATTTTTAACCACCCACGACTTGTACCCACACCCACACCCACGACCCACGACTTGTACCCACACCCACACCCACGAATCACGACTAGTACCAACGAGCCACGACCATAAGTCACACAGCTACTATCTAGCTACATGCATCTAGATCGAAGATCGATTAGCCGACAGCCGAATTGATCTTCTTCGTGGACGTAAAATTAATATTTACTTCGCTGATTGATTGTAGGGATATCCAAGATATGTCCTGCCGCCGCTGGTGAGTTGAAAAACATCTAAATAAAATACCTGGTAATATTCCCATACAAACCCTTATATTTTAACGCTATTTCACAATATGACGCTTGGGATAACGTGGCACGTTGTGGAGCCAAACGCTTAGCCAAAATGAAAAGAGTTTTATCAGTAATGGTCGTATACAAAAAGCGAGAGAATGGCCAGACCTGCCCTACCCTGGGTCGGCTAGAGGTTTATTTCTCACGTCGCGTCTGGATCGGCCGGAGGCCGACGTCAGACTCGAAACCGGAAACCGCGCAAGAAAAGCCTCTGGCACCCAGGGTAGACCCACACAGCGGTCCACAGCGGTCAAACGTGACGCGCCTGCGCAGTTCCCGCCAAAACCCCACTGCAAAATGTCCTAAATTTACGAAGTCCTCCACTTCTCGACACTTTAAAGCTCAAACTTAAGAAATTTACTGAAAACTTAAGCTTTGTACTCGGAGTATGCATAGAGGATTTAAGAATTGTTCTCCACCAAGTGTCTCAGCTCGTATTTTGGTTTACCACTGCATGTTTTATAACGTTTCCTTACGTCGCGGTCATTGCGCTTCAAACTTGTGGAAACGTCAAGGCCGCAGAAACCGGAAGTCGCGTTAAATTAGACCTACCCATACCTTAAAATTCGAATGAAGGAAGAGATAATAACGCTGAGATCGCAATCTCAGTATCACTCTAGCTGCAACAGTTTCGAGGCGGGACTGAAGGGATACAGTTGAATCCCGATAACTCGAACCCTCGATAACTCGAACTTCCCGCTAACCGGCTCAAACTTCCGCTAACTCGAACCTTTTTCAATTTCTCTTCAGGTCATTTTATTACTAATTTTACCCTCGATAACTCGAACCTTAATTGACGAGGTGACAAGTTTATGTACTGCTGTAACTAAAACGATCTTACATTAGAACATAAAATTAAAATTTTTATTAAAACATTTGCGTTTATTAAAAACTGATTTATTTTGTTTTTAAACTGATGTTTTGAGCGTTATCCATTCGTCAGAGCAAGAGAGCGCTGTAATGAAGCTTGTCTGTAAAGAAATTCTGCTTTATCCCAAATTTTTTCGGTCATTTGATGCCATTTCCCGATAACTCGAACCTTTTTCGATTTCCCTTGACGGAAGCTCGAGTTATCGGGATTCAACTGTAGTACAAAGGGGAAGGCAGGATCGTCTCTGGTGGTTAATTTGTATAATATAGCTTCTCTGGTACAGTTTCCAGAGTTTCTATGTTAAATAACCTCACTTGTGAAAATGATGCACCTGTTATTGTTGAGTTTTAGGTAATGTAGTTCAGTGGAATTGTCCTGGAGGGTAAAGTAATCAACACTAATCGAACGACTGAACCATGCATTGAATGTGGACATTTTTATGTTTGTTTGTTTGTTTTATGTTTGTTTGTTTGTTTGTTTGTTTGTTGTTTGTTTTTGTTTTTTGTTTGTTTGTTTGTTTGTTTGTTTGTTTGTTTGTTTGTTTGTTTGTTTGTTTGTTTGTTTGTTTGTTTGTTTGTTTGTTTGTTTGTTTGTTTGTTTGTTTCTGTCTACTGAGCTTGCTAGCTGCATGTCAATACTGGACAAAATGTTTTGGGACACTTCTCATTTTGGACCGTATTTTTGTTTAGTTCGTTCAAATCTAGCGATTATTGGGGGCTTAAAGAATAAACTTCGACATTGATTCTCCCTTCCCCCCTATACAATGTTGAACCTCAAAAGCCATTGTTTAAATTTGACATATAGTGTGTAGTCCGGTGATTAAACATTGCAGCAAGGGGGGAGGGGATAACATATAACATCAGAGGTCTATAACTATAGATACAATCTGATTGATTGTAGGATTCAAGAGATACGGTTCCATGGATACGGCTGCCGTGGCAGCTGAATCAGCCTTCGCGCCGGCGCTCGCGCTCGCGCCCGATGTCGCGGACTTTGATGGTGAGTTGAAAAGCATCTAGTAAATAATATACATTCGTAATATTCCCGTACAAACCCTTATACTAGTTTAACGCTATTTCACAATACGACGCTTGGGATAACGTGGCACGTTGTGGAGTCAAACGGTTACCAAAAATAAAAAAAAGAGTTAATGTTTTATCAGTAATGTTCGTAATTATAATACAAAAGCGAGAGATCGATGGCCAGACCTGCCCATACCTTAAAATTCGAATGAAGGAAGAGATGAGGGTAAAGGATAACGCTGAGATCGTAATCTCCGTATCACTCTAGGCAAGAGAGGATGATTCCTCTCTTGCTCTAGGTTGGAGGCGGGAAAGGGGATACTGTTGAATCCCGATAACTCGAACCCGTCCCGGCCCGCTAACTCGCTAACAAGAGTTTAAGTCCTTTGATAATGCTCAGTGCTAAAGCAAACATTATCGAAAATTGCGATTTCAATGTCACAGTAATTTAACATTTTCTACTGGACTGAGATTTTTTTCTGAAGTGTCGGCCGCCTTCGCTCGACCGTCCGTTAACATCAGACAATTATTTGACATTTTTTTGGACATTTTCTTTTAAAAATTAACTCTTTACGCTGTTATTGTTGTCTAACGTTCGTTCAAAATTACGAGCCGGGGGAGGGGGTACTTAATAAAGGTTCATACGGGGAGGCTCCGCCCGGAAGTTCACACATTTCACAAACCAACTTTAAATTTCGCTAAGAGGGTGGAAAAAGGCACCCCTTTCTGGCGAAGCCTCCCCGTATAAGCCCATTTCATTGTCGTTGGGGAGCATTTAGTGACGTTCTTCCGGTTGTGTTATTGTTGATGAAAATAAATTTTAGCTTTCACAGGTTCATTTTCGAAAGGGTTTTATGACCAGTTTACAAATTAACAAATTAAAGTTTGACTGCTCTCGCACGTTGTGAAGTATAAATTTTTAGGATAAATTCACTAAAATAGTTAATCATTAATTATTTATTGATTATTAATTTTTAAATAATTATGAATCATTTTTAACCACCCACGACTTGTACCCAC
Organism: Desmophyllum pertusum; assembly: GCA_029204205.1. NCBI lineage: Eukaryota > Metazoa > Cnidaria > Anthozoa > Scleractinia > Caryophylliidae > Desmophyllum > Desmophyllum pertusum. The sequence goes on from MU825398.1 coordinate 3,371,287, forward strand.
ACCCACGACTAGTACCCACGACCCATGACCCCACGACCATAAGTCACACACAGCTACCTACCTAGTGATACATGCATACCTAGATCGAAAATCGATTAGCGACAGTCCGAATTTGATCTTCTTTGTGGAAGTAAAAATTACTATTTACTTCGACTGATTGGAATTGTAGGCAGGACAATCAATTTATACAGAGGAATACTGCCGTCGCTGCCCCCTGAGTTGAAAAAACATCTAAATAAAATACCTTCGTAAATATTCCCCATTACACAAGCCCTTATATTTTAACGCTTTTTCACAAATATGGGACGCTTGGGATAACGTGCTGGCACGTTTGTGGAGCCAAACGCTAAGCCAAAATAAACAAGAGTTATCAGTAATGGGTCGTACATATGTTATACCCCCCCCCCCACCCAAAAGCGAGGAGAATAGGACCGGACCTGCCCTACCCTGGGTTCGGCTAGATCACTAGCTAGAGGTTTATTTCTCGCCGTTCGCCGTCTGGATCGGTCGGACCGGCGCCGACGTCAGACTCGAAACCAGAAGAAACCTGTTTGCCAAAGAAACAGCCCTCTGGCACCCAGTGGGTTAGACCCACACAGCGCAGCGGTCTCGCACAGGCGCGTTTCAAAACGTGAACGCTGCCTGACGCAGGAGAAGTTCCCCGTCCAAAAACCCCACTGCAAACTTGTCCTAAACTTTACGAGAAACGATAGTCCTGCAACTTCTCGGATCACTTTTTAAAGCTCAAACT
>MU825398.1:3377537-3515037 GCA_029204205.1 Desmophyllum pertusum
AAGTGTCGAGGAGTGGAGGACTTCGTAAATTTAGGACATTTTGCAGTGGGGTTTTGGCGGGAACTGCGCAGGCGCGTCACGTTTGACCGCTGTGGACCGCTGTGTGGGTCTACCCTGGGTGCCAGAGGCTTTTCTTGCGCGGTTTCCGGTTTCGAGTCTGACGTCGGCCTCCGGCCGATCCAGACGCGACGTGAGAAATAAACCTCTAGCCGACCCAGGGTAGGGCAGGTCTGGCCATTCTCTCGCTTTTTGTATACGACCATTACTGATAAAACTCTTTTCATTTTGGCTAAGCGTTTGGCTCCACAACGTGCCACGTTATCCCGAGCGTCATATTGTGAAATAGCGTTAAAATATAAGGGTTTGTATGGGAATATTACCAAGGTATTTTATTTAGATGTTTTTCAACTCACCAGCGGCGGCAGGACGTCCTCTGCATATCTTGAATATCTCTACAATCAATCAGCGAAGTAAATAGTAATTTTACGTCCACAAAGAAGATCAATTCGGCTGTCGGCTAATCGATTTTCGATCTAGATGCATGTAGCTAGGTAGTAGCTGTGTGACTTATGGTCGTGGCTCGTGGGTACTAGTCGTGGGTCGTGGGTGTGGGTGTGGGTACAAGTCGTGGGTCGTGGGTGTGGGTACTAGTCGTGGGTCGTGGGTCGTGGGTGTGGGTGTGGGTACAAGTCGTGGGTGGTTAAAAATGATTCATAATTAATTAAAAATTAATAATAAATAAATAATTAATGATTAACTATTTTAGTGAATTTATCCCAAGTGCATCCATAACTCGATGTACGCACAGCTGTAGCGTTTACCATTTCTTTTATAACATAACACTGCAAACAGTTTTAATCTTACACGAATCGTAAACATCGAGTTATGGATGCACTTGGGAGTTTGCTAAGCACTCAAGAAGCTAGAGTTGCTCTCGGCTGTCGCCTCGAGCAACTCTTACGCTTCTTTCGTGCTTAGCAACCTCCCACGTGCATCCATAACTCGATGTACGCACGCTGCACGTTTACCATTTCTTAATTAGACCGGCTGAACTGATTCAGACGCCGAGCTTAATTCAGCCGAATGAACTTAATTTAATATATAGGGAAAAATTGCTGTTATATTGAAAAATACATTATAATAATTCGTGCATTTGTTTCGGCTCATGTGAAGTTCGGCGTCTGAATCAAAACCGGTCCACAGCCGTTATTCCCGGCTGAGCCAGGCGGGAAGAACGGCTGAGCCGATCCGAATTCATCCAGCCGTTCCGAATTGATTCAGACGCCGTGCTTCACATGAACTTAATTCATCGAATTCGATTCGGCTCATGTGAAGTACGGCGTCTGAACTGGGCCTTATTGTCAGTCTCTGCTGCTCAACTTTATTCAAAATAAATTCAGTGTTCTGGAGAATGCTTTAAGTCATTACACTTCGTCAAATAAGGTTCGAGTTATCGAGGGTAAAATTATTAAGAAAACGACCTGAAGGGAAATCGAAAAGGTTCGAGTTATCGGGATTCCGGACTGTATCCCCTTTCCCGCCTCCAACCTGTTACACCGACAGTGATACTGAGATAACGATCTCAGCGTTATCCTTTACCCTCATCTCTTCCTTCATTCGAATTTTAAGGTATGGGCAGCTCTGGCCATCGATCTCTCGCTTTTTGTATACGACCATTACTGATAAAACTATTTTTATTTTGGCTAAGCGTTTGATTCCACAACGTGCCACGTTATCCCAAGCGTCGTATTGTGAAATAGCGTTAAACTAGTACAGTGGAACCTCGATATAACGATGTGCCAAGGAACTGAACAAATTAGATCGTTGTTGACAGACACGTTACAGTCCTTATGCAATGAGAACTAAATTATAAAGGAAAAGTATTGCCCGGGAGTATTGTCATAGCTTTTTAAGTGTTAAGCCTCCTTTTTCATCGCGCGATGATTGATTTTATCGTTATATCGGGGTAAATTTTACGTTTGGGCTGCCAGATTGTGATCGTTATATCAGGAATATCGTTATATCGAGTATCGTTATATCGGGAGTTTTCTCCATACATTTACTGTAACATTTGCCGGGCTGTCAAATGTTGATCGTTATACCAGGAACATCGTTATATCGAGTATCGTTATATCGAGGTTCCATTGTATAAGGGTTTGTATGGTGAACTGATTACGAAACGTATTTAGAAGCTAGAAATGGTGCAATGGAACTAAAACTCGCTTTAAAAAAACGCTCTAAAACGGCCTCACAAATCACCGACGCAAAACAAGAATATACAATGGAAATATACCAATGAGTTAGTGAGTCGTTTTTATTGTTTTTCTTATTTCTAGCTCCTATAAAATACGTTCGTATTATTATTCCACTATTACGGTCATTTCACCATATAGGTTCAAGGAAAAACACGCAAAAGATGAGTCCGTATTGACCAGGTTGAAACATAGCCTGCGATGCAGGCTCTCATTCCGTGCGATGAGCGCGTAGCCCCGTAGCGCGATCGTGATGTTCGAGCGCGGGAGCCGCGAGCGGGAGTGGACCGATCGCCGCTCCGCGCTCATCGCAGCGCAATGAGGAGCCTGCTCGCAGGCTAAGTTGGAACAAGAGCGAATACTAGCAGGGAAAGATTTTTGTATTTCCTTTCGATGGTTTAACAATAATACGCGCGCGAAATTTTTTCTCATTGCTCGTAGTTTTCCTCGAGGCCCCAACGAGGGCTCGGAAAAATATTGTATTCGCGTGCGTATTATATGTTAAAATTACGTAAAAACCATTCGAATAAGGTGTATGCTGCCAAACAACGATGAAATGACGGAGTCAGCGTTGTTTGGAAAACGTGACTCCAAAAGGCGAAGATTTTAAGTTTCTAATTTCAGAATTAAAAAACCTGGTCTCAATATGTTCCAGCTAGTAGATAGACTAGACTGCTTGCAGTCCCCGCTTTTGCTCTTAAGGACCTGACGAGCGTTTATCCAACTAGACTGCGAACAAGCTCTCTTGCTACCCCACCCCAAAAAACCCAGAAACAAGTAGACTGCGAACAAGCTCTCTTGCTAACCCCACCCCCCAAAAACCAAACAAACATGCGCAGTAAACCCAAAGAGCTTAGTGATTTCGAGAAGGAGAAACAGACTGTAAGCCGCGTCATGTGATCGTGAGAGACTAACGGTTCTTCATTACTCTTTAGTTGACGTTCGGGTGGGTTGGTCGATGTCAGTCTGACTATAACGGGTCTTTCATGTACATCTTGGACGTGTCGGTGTGGTGTCGACGTCGTCGACGTTCACTATTATCGAATACAAGACTCGGAGAAACAAACGCCCCATCCTGCCTGACGAAAAGTATAGTTCTGTGGGCTTTCCTTTGCTGTTTCGAGCTGTTACTTTCCCATCGTAGTTCCAACCACTCACTGTACACAACCAAGTCAAAACTGCAAACCGGAAGGATGATTTCAGATGTTTTTTTTGATGGTTCACCAATCCCCCCCCCCGAAATGTTTTCCTCTCAAAGAACGAATGTTACACCAACGCGTATGGGACTGTATAAATACTCCATGATCGGCTAGTAGTTCAGTGTGAAGTTGCGGAATATTTTAGAGGAAATTACCGCTTTCGGTTCCTCCCCTTTTCCCTTTTCGATTTCGTTAGATAATGTATGATAATCGATAGCCGCACTGCCACTACGCCTCGCTTTGAGCTCGTTACGCCATAATTCGAGCACAAAGAGGCGTCTTCTATAAATATTAGTTCTTCTAGTGTTTCATCGGTTCGGCAGGCATGTGCCGGCTTTTCAACAGTTATCCTTAAAAAAAAAACCCAATCACATGCACGTCTCGATTACTTCAGTAATCACATTACTATAATTATTAGTCCAAGAAAAAACGACGAATGACTAAATTCACAAAACATTTAAACGTGGGATTACATCGAAAAATATCCGAAATTTGAATACCAGAATAAATTAAAGCCGATAAATCCTTCGGGCCAATACTTTATTATGGTAATTTATTCCGGTATTCAATGTTCCGACATTTTCTAGTGTAATCCATTGAAATTTGTTGTAAATTAGTTGGTCATTTGGCGTTTTGCTTAGGACTAAATTATAGTATATGATATCAGACGTATTGAGAAATAATGTGACCAAGTCGATAAAGCCGACACATGCGACCGAAACCGGTTAAACATTCGCTTACAGAATCGCATCATCGCATTTTATATTTCCGGCAATTCATTTGGCATAATGCAGTGCTCAAGTAACAAAGAAGAAAAAGGCAGGCTGTCGAGGATCAAACGCCGAAAATGATTTGAAGTTAAGTGCTGCAATCGGATGTTTGTAGGAATAAACGTACTCATTTTGTTTTAGTCAATGTCATGCCATGGAGATTGAAATCCAATTCTTGGTTTTGCAACTGCACGTCATTCAATCGCCGCCATGTTGGATGACCATAACTAACAAAAAGAAATTCTAATTAGCTTTATTGTTCCTGTCATCCAACATGGGCCCGCCAGGATCTTTGTCATTTAAATTCTCTCGGGAAATGGTTTGCAAAGCCGCAAATAGACTGTTCAACACCTCTCTATTTTCTCAGATCGTTGTAGCTGGCGAGCGAACTGGAAATGAGCGGCGAAGCGGGAGCGTGAGCGTGGGATGGTAGGGGGCGGGGAAGGAGGAAAAATAGAGGGGCTGTAAAACATCTTTGCAGAAACTATATTTCCGTTCCTCCAGCAACAACGGAAAATTACCCATTGGCTGAAAGGCGTAACAACTGTCATCACCCTTGACAACGGGCCATCATGAAGCGCGTCATGTCGTTTGCAGGGCTGTGAACAGTCTAGAAATCCAATATCAAATATTTATGCAAATTTGAAGGAGTCTTTGTAAACTGATCCGGGGAACTTGAAATCTCGACCCCAGAGCCTCTTCTTTTTTGCGCAATGACCGAGGGAGACTCTGTGTTCCTATCCGGCGGTGCAACACAGGAGTCACGCAGCGCTACTGTATTCCGTTTTTCAGCTTCGGGGAGTGGGGTTTTAGTCTCCGTTTAGCCGTCCTTCGAATAATTTCGCCCTAGGACTCGAGGATAGGCGTCTTTCGGGAATTTCGCAGCCATTATTTGAGATCGTCACCACAACGCTCATCTGAAAGCCGTTGTCGTGGACGATCCAAATAACGGCCACCAGTAGCTCCAGCCTGACCAAGTGTAGGCTGCGCCGAGGAGCATTTACAAATACAAAGTACAACAAATAAATACGTTTTTGATGTTTTAATTATCTGAAATAATTCCCTCATCCCTCAAATAATCCGCCCTGTCCCCGTTTCCGAAGACTCACAATAAAATTCTCCCGTATTTTCTCTTTTTATTTGATCTTCTTTCAGACACTTTCATACAGTCCACTAAAGTATTCCGAAAACAGGAGTAGTCTCGGAAAAATGAAAAACATGAAAATAAAAAACATCGAGAAAGTAAAACATGGTATTATTTACCCCACTTTAAAAAGTCACAACAAATTATAAACTTCGATGAAAAACGGAAATCTTTTCACAGAATTGTTAACGGAAGCATGTTGCGACATTGCCGTTTAAATTGTTGGAAATATGTCTAAAACTGAAAAATTTGTTGAAATAACTGATTGGAAAAACGTTCAAGTGTACCAAAAAATTGGATACAAATACAGTTGAGCCTCTATACAATCCACCGTAGGAAAAAAGATGGCGACTGGTACATTTACCCATAATTCTTAGCGCATTAAAACCACTAAAAATGCTCATAAAAACTCACAGAAAAGTTCTAAAAACTTCAAACCTAGCATACACAATGTTGTTAGTACAGGGACGAATTTCTAAAAAAAATATGGCTTTCTATGTGCCTATTGGCTGTGTTAGGTTCGCAAGGTATTGTGGTAAAATGTACCGCCGCCATCTTTTTTCCTACGGTGGATTGTATTCTGGTGCAAAACCTTTCACATGAAACTGAGTTTTTAACCCCATTTCATTTTCATGGCAAATCAAACGAAATTTTTATATGAAAGGTTTAAAATCAGGCCTCGTTTTGAAACAGAGGCCAAACAGCCAACATTTATACTTGTTCGGTGCAAAATGGTGACTGAGGGACGATCGTGACACCAAACTGGACTGCATTACAGACAGAGCGGCTTTAAATCCACTGATTGGTCTGAAAGAAAGTACAGTTGAACCTCTCTAACAACGGCCACCCTGGGGATAGAATGAAATATTGGCCGTTTGTAGAGAAGTGGCCGTTAGAGGTTCGACCTGAAAAACACGTGTTTTCAGTAGGACTGCGAGCAGTCTACTCACGGCGCGCGCCACTCGCAAATTCGCGCATTCGCCTCACGGACTTTAGCGAAAAATGAGAGACTGCTCGCAGTCTTGTGTTTCAGTTGTTTTTGGGTTTGTTGAGGCTCTATAATTGGTTTAAAAAAGAAGAAAACCTCATACAATGTGTGTCATAGGCCTTCTGATCTAACCAATCAGAACAAACATGCTGATTTAACAACCAATCAGGAGCAAAGCGAAAACCAATTGTGATCGCGTTTTCCCGCGCTTGGCACGGCCGCGCGGTTGCAGACTTTGCCTAGCGTCCTGATTGGTTCATTGCTTTATTCGTGTTTGTTGTGATTGCGCCTTTGGAGTTTGGGCAGTCTATTAGAAAACCGCTCGATAGCTAGTAACCTCAAGGTAAGGTGACGCTGTTAGATATAGAGAGCTTAAGCACAGACGTTTTTGAGCCACGGAACGCACAACCGGAAGGCGAATGTTCTTGGTTTTGGCGCGCTTTCATCCCAACCAACAGAGTTGGGAAAGCCCTCGTTTTTAGAATTTATAACTTGACGTTACGGACGAAAAGTTCGATAATACGCGCCTAAACAGAGAACTTGCGACTTCCGGTTGCAGTCCGTGGCTCAAAAACGTCATCTTACACAACCACCCGCGGCCGGCTTATAAGCTTCCCCGTGTTCGATCCCCTTCACCCCCCAAATCATTCTAGTTTAAAATCCCACGGGTATAAATTCCATGGGTTACAAGCCCCTTCGAATCCCCAGCCGTCGAAGTTTGCATAAATCCAAGGATGGGAGTTAACGGTATAGCTGGAAATGGATATTTTGTATGCGGTAGAATATAAAGACAGTCATTTCATAGTCGTAATCTTTTAATGCATTTTTGTAAAAAACCTCCTGGCCTGAGTTTATAAAAACATAAAGGTGTGTACGGAGCCTTACCCTCGGACGTTACAAGAGGGAGGGTGGATGCCACCTTTCCATGAAGTTTTTTCATAATTTTGAAATGGGGTGCTTACCTTTCAGTACTGAATTGTTTATCCATCCCTCGGGGACATTTTTGATGTGTCAACTGGTTGTCTTATGTTCTTTCAAACCGTGTTGTGACATGCCAACAATCTCGTACCAGAGTCAGCGGTTTTCCCCCCCCCCCCATCAGTCAGCGGTAGTCGTCCCCAAACCAGAGTCAAACGGTCTCCTCAGGTCAGCCGGTAGTCGTACCCCTAACCTGGCGAAGGCGACCGCATGACTGAGGAGACCGTTGACTCTGGGCACGAGATTGTGACATACATGTTTTCCAAACTTTCAATTTTTTCAAATTATTCCTCGTTCTAATGATATCTTTTCAATTTTTCTTTCTGAATAATTTGAAGTATTAGTTCAATTTTAGCATCCCTTTACTGTTTTGGAATAAATTTGCATCGATGGTGCATCCAAGATGGCAGATTTAATGACGTCATTTGAGAACAAAGAAAACCCAAGGGGGGGTTTCCATTAGCCTCCCCACCCCCCTCACTACCCATCCCCACTTCAGTTGTCTCCCTGAAGGTAGATTAGGGGAGAGCAATCTTTTGGTTAAGAGAACACTTTAGATTATGGGTAACCAAATGACTTTATTTTCTCGAGAGCTTGGTAATGTTCAAGGAGAATTTAAAGTGGAGTTCAGCTTCAAGTAAGTCAACAGCTCTGATACGATTGAGAGTCAACTTGAGTTTTAATTAGTTACAAACGTGAACTAACTACTGGCCAGCACTAGGACAAGTTCGGTATCTGCAGATTAGTCCATAACTTGTACGCAAGACATGTCAAGAGAAGTTTTTTTCAAACGCGCCATGTCTACGTAAAACGAATGTGATTGGTCAATCTGGTCAATGAGTACTGAATGGCGTACCATTTACAAGGCAACGCCCTTTGACAAACAATAAACATGTTTTCGTTTATATGGACTCAAATCAACTAAACTATGAGTTAACTCTGACTGGAAAAAACCCAAGAGTATAAACGTATAAAAAAAAAATGTACTCTTATCCCCTTAATTGCTGAGGTGCTCTCTCACTACGAAAACACCATACCCTTAATTATAACTTAAATGAAGCTCTCTCACTACGAAAAATCCAGAGTCATAAACGTATCAAAATATTGTCGTCTTACCCTTAATTCCATGGGCGTACTCTCTTACTACGAAAACAATATGCAACACCACTTTGATACAAAAGGGTAACTTTAAAAAAATAAATATAAACATTTGCCACCAAAAAGTAGGAGTGTTTTTGTAAAAGAACATTAAAAATAGTCTTTACGTTTGTAGGCAATCACCAAAATAGAAAATATTTAAATTTTTTTTTACAAAAAATACAGAACCGTTGTATCAAAATTCCTGGGCATAATATTTAACACGGTTCCTTTTCACTTGTTTGCTTGAGTGATGAAAGCCACAATCATTATTTTATCATTATTCTGTACGGCCCGTCTACACTGATGCATTTTCGAAACGCTCCGTTTTTACCGAAAACGCATCAAACGCTCGGTGTCCACATTATCGTTTTCGCAGCGTTTTCCACGTCCACACTGAAACGCTGGAATACGCTCGTAGGCGCTACAACAAGCATCTGCGCATGCGACAAATAGATGCGTCCGCGGTGGTTGTGATTTGAATGACGTCAGCGTTTTCGAAAACCTCCGTTTTCGCCGTCCACACTAATACGACAGGGCTCTGCTTTCAAATAATGTCTCCACTCTGGACAGCGTAATTCAAATGTATGCGTTTTCGATGGAAACGATCAGCATTTTCGATCGTTGTAGTGTGGACGATAGGCGAAAACGCATCGAAAAGTTTGCGTTTTCAAACAAAACGCATTATTGTGTGGATAAGCATCTATGAAGGGCACGGTTCTATAAACAAACACTTCTGAAACACTAAGTGCATATAAAGAGATGAAGGACTACATAGGACTTTGCGGGGGGGGGGGGGGGGGGGGGGCGGTGGGCTATTCAAGTATAAAAGTGACGGTCAGGTGAGATGGATTTTTTGGGATATGAAATTGGCAAATTTTTTTGCGGCATACATTTTCCCTGGTATTTTTTTAGGCGGGTGGGGGGGGGGGGGGGTGAGTGGGGGTGAGTTGTATTCTAAGAATTATCTTAGCCTGTTCACAGACGTTCAATTATTTTTTTCGTAAATTAAACGTCTGTGAACAGGCTAGAAATATCTTTGATCTGGGCAAGTTGAAATATTTCTTTGGGTTAGTATTTTTTGTGTGTTGAGTCACGACTTCATCGTACCTCACCGTCTCTCTTTTCCTGGGTATGCCCACACCACCCCTCCTGACTGGAACATAGGAGTGCCATGTACCGGTAAATCTTTACAAACCACTGTTAGCGATCGCAACAATATTCTTCCGCCAAATTTTTATGGCTTACTAATGAATCACACAAAGCGGTCGTATAAAACTTGGAAATATGGATTGCAGCTCCGCCATTCTTTGCTTCCAGTGCGAACAGCATTTTATATGCCTTTTCAGAAAAGTTTCTTCAATTATTGTTTAATGAAATGCTTTTAGCTGTGGCTTCTTTTAATTCCAAGAACGACGACCAAGCTGCTCCCAAACTTCCAGTAAGTTCACTTGCAAGCCTTTTCTAGGTCAATCATTTTCAAGGACATGCCTGCTGTTTCACTGCGTTGAAAAAAGAGGAAAAAGCATGTTAGCCACACTAGAAGCAACAGTATAGATTAAGTAATAAATGAGTAATTTAGAGTCACTATTAATTAGCCAGTAGTCAGCTAATAATAATAAAAGCCTTTTCAGTAAGTCATGGTAATAGCCTGGTTTATGTGTACGACGCAGTCGTAAGCGGGCAAGCATAAAGACACAAGAGTGTCCACTACGTGCGATTAAAGCACAAGCTACAAGGGTTGACATACGCAGGCGCAGTGTCCTTTAAATTTTAATAAACATTTCGTTATCCCGGTTTACACGGGGGAGCGACGGCAACGACGCAAGCATAAGTCGAAAGCACACGAAAAATAAACAAGAAAACATTTGTCCTTTTCTCTGTGTGCTGTGGCGCTTTTGCTTGCGTCGCCCATGGTTTACACGTGGCGTTTCCTTCTTGGTGCTTTATGTAAACCAGGCTATAAGAGAAACAATTCAGATAAGCCTAAAACGGTTTTCTAAGCAGGTTGTCGTAACTAATCGAAAAACCGACTTGAATTAAAGTTTTTTAAATCAGCACAATCAATATGCTAATAAGATATGAACGGGACAATTCGTCGAAAGCGTTCGTGGACGGTACACCTGCAAAGATCACTTCACAGTGGAAATTCTCTTCGAAAAGATCGAAGCTTGCTTTTGGTTTTAACCTTAACCACGGTCTATGATTGGTTTTAAAATAATCACGCCAACCTACCTCAACCAATCAGATGTAAAACCACTTGTCACCTCGAGTTTTTCCGCGCGTTTGGCACCGGCTTACGTCAGATTTGGCTTCGAGTTTCTCTATTGGTTCGTTCTGTTTGTTTACGGTGGGCATTTACTCGATTGTGCTAGCACTTTTTTATGGCATAATTTGGCCAAAAAACGAGCATGTTTTTGGGTTATTTATTTTTTTTTCACAAGACGAAATTTGGACAGAAGTAGCGATAATTATCAAAATGACCATAATTTTAGCATAATTTTTGAGATAAAAACGAGCACATGCCGAGGAGCATCAAAACCCCCCGGGGGGGGGTGGGTGGGGTACTTGAGCCCATTGACCCATGTTTGGTGCCCGCTGAGGGTTTTGACAAAACCTGACCCTTGTTTCGGGCAAAAAAAACAATAAAAAAACCCTAAAATACCTACCACTGTGCATAGGAGCAACATCCTCTATTTTAGGACCCCTGTTTAGGTTGCAATTTAGCGGAATCGCGTTTGACTGATACGCGGGCAAACGTCCTCCGGATTCTCTAAAATACTATGTAAACCTATAATTTTTTACGACGAACGTCGTGCAACCATACCCTGTTTAGGGACAGGTTCAGATCCTGTTTAGGAAAGACAGACTTCAGCATTGAAATTATATTACCCTTTTCAGGGGCAGAGAGGCCAACAAACCATTACCCCTGTCCAGCGGCAACTTTCGCCGTATAGTGCCACATAAAGGGAGTACGCCCCCCCCCCCACCCCACCCCGGCAATAAAACGGCCCCTTTTAGGAGCATGCAATTGGTAAAAAGCCTTTAGAACCAGGAATGATATGCAACTTTAAACTTTTCCAATATCACAGTGAAAAGGACATAGGGAAAGTAATATTTTATTCGCTAATGTGAAGCTCACAAATGGCATAAAGGCAATGAAAAGAAAGAGGTTACATGACAATAATATTATTATTTTAAGGAAACCTAGTGATTAACAACCTACAGGCTGAAGCTTGGCAATGAAACACCCAATGTATAAGAACCTGTTTCAGGCCTGAATTTTGAAATAGGTTCTTATTTGAAAAAAACTGGAAAGTCCGTCAAAGTGTGACAAATTAGGAGCTTGTTGTTGGGTTCAAGATAAAGACTCACAAAAACATAAAAACCCCACAGCTCCCAGGTCCCTTTAAACCATTTTTTGGGGTAAATGACAATGAGCGCGTAGTCACTGTAACCCATGTCACACATGTTGTTCATATAAAAATGATCACGATGAAGAATATTACCTGGCAACGTCTGAAGTTCATTTCCTTCCTCGTCCTTGTCCGGAATCCTGAAATGGGGAAAACGACAAAGGTCTCTCTGTTGATGTAGTAAATGGTTTTGAAACTAGCTTTCCTCTGCAATATAGAGTGGTAAAGTGTGACGTTCATCAAAACCCATTCATTAGATAAAGACTTGGGGAGAGGCTGCTGTATGATCAAGCCGAACCCAAAAAAAAAAAATTTCAACTTGGTTTAGCACGAATAGAACAAAAGATAACAGAGGTTCAAAGTTTGGGTACCGTCCCACTACAAACCTCCTCAGCCTGTTCTAAACTGAAGGAACAGAGAACCAAAAATTAGAGAGGTTTGTATGGATGAAATTAAAAAACCTGAAGTGGCCCACATCTCAGCCGCAAAATTGCAATGGAGAGCATAATTTTTGGCAGGTGGACGTTTTTTTGGCATGCTTTCCGTCCGAATAGCTGATCAAATTGCATAATTTTCGCAAATTTGTCATGTCGCTTGAGGTTACTGTGTGAGAAAAAAACACATGTCAAATTGTGCCTGTGATGTAAGGCATAGGGATAATAATGTTTAACACCTAACTAAACTTTTTTGCACTTTATTAAACAATTCCTTCTTCTCCATCTTTCTTCTCGTTTATTTGATTGCTATATATTTTGGAATTGTTGCAGGGGTTTTTCTAAAACTCTACAATCACGAGATTTTGGATCCTACTCGCCTGAAAACTTTTTGACGGGACAAACAATAAACCTCGCTTTTCTTTCCGAGGAATTAATTTATTTTAAAACCTTCGCGGCAACCTACTCACAAATCACCTACGTTTCCAGATCCTTTTGCATAATCCCGCCCCCCGTTTTTACAATAAATTAGTCAACCAAAAACGTTCCTATCCCAGGTCCGTAAAATAATTGATTACCGAGTTTTGTCCTAATCTGTCCAAGCCTGTTCACAGAACCTTCTATTTGCTGCTTAAAAAATTTCGTCAAGAGCGCGTCCGTTGCCGCTTCACTATATAAAAAAATACGGTTGTGGGACAGACTATGTCACAACGGGCAAAAGTCTTAGAATCGTAAAACAGGCAACAGCAGTTTTTGGCTTGCGACGAGTAAAATAAATAAAAGGCGAGAGTTGAAAACGCGCCCCGCGAGGTAATAAACGCGCGATAAGAGGAGTAAGATATTTCTCGCGGGCCGTATTTCTCCCAACGCGCCGAGCGCACCAGCGCCCGTCATATTTACTCACAGAATTTAATTTCAACAACGAACTTGCTACACTCCCGATTGTGGTTCGGTAAGAGGCTCCAATCACGCGATTGACTTCCGATTGGGTTCGCTAACTGATTTCGAACAAATTTAAATCGGATCGTTCCAATTGTTGTTCCGAAATCCAACGATCAGGAGCGCTGATATCAACAAACTTTCAGCTTTCCTGATGGATCGTTTATGATAATCATCGTCCCGTCGTTAAAAACCCGGCTTCTTGCTCAAAAGTGTAATGTAAAAAAACCGACCAATTTTGACGTTCCACAAAACAAACATTCCGAGAAGACGAGGACCAGGACAAAAGCAAAAAGTGATCGGCACTTCCTTCAGGGAAAATTGTGAAAGTTTACTCAAGATGAAAATACAATTAGTTCCTTACCTTTAATGGGGATTCAGACGCTCCAATTCGGAAAACTTTTCAAATTCTTCTCTGTACCAAGGACAGTGGCAAAGATATGATCGGACCAGCCAGACTAGCCTCTTAGCGCTCAATCTCACGGGGAATGGCAACTGACTCGATCGTTTAGATAATGGAATTAGTTAGGAGAAATATTCATTCGTGGCCACGGCGCATCAGCATGCACGACATTCAGTATGGTAAATATATTTAGCTTTCGCTTTCAAAAAAATGTGTAACCTTTTGCCCTCCCCCGCGCGCTTTCAATTCTTGTCATTTATTTAGCTTGACTTGACGCACAGGATAACTTAAATTAAAACCTTCTTTCCACGCATCCATCGCAGAACGGGCGTTGAGCATCGCGCGATATACACGCGAGCGGACCAAAGTTCACGACCCAGGGCCGGGAGATAGGGACAATCTTAGCGCCCTTTGGTCACGATAGTCTCCTACACGCGGCCGTTATTTTGTTGGTTCGTCACGGCAGACGCTTTCTCCCACTACGAGTAACAAGATAAAGGCTGCCTCAAGCCTGGACACCACATTTCCTTTGAAGATTTAAGGCCAATCACATTCGCAGTGATCCATTTTTTAGAGCAGTCTTCCGGTTAGTGTGGGAGAAGCCGTTGCGTGACGACACAAATAACGGCTGCGTGGGTAGGACTATGTTAACGGACGGTTAATTCATCCGCGCTCCAGTCAAGGCAGTATTAGGGGAGAGTCAACTTTAGGATTATTGGGTAACCAAAACGACTTCCTCGACAGCTTGTAATGTTTGCAAGAGAGGCTTGAGTAGAGTCCCTTAGCTTCAAGTGAAGTACAAACGGCGTCTTGATACCCCCCGATTGATAGTCCAAACTTGAGTGTAATTAGTTACATACAAACGTGAACTAACTACTGGCCACCACTAATTTTACAATAAGCTTCTAGCCTGCGTAGAGGACGGCCTGAGTAAAAAATAAAAGCAGCGATAGTTAGGGAGGGCGCCGCCTAGGAAAGGAAAACACGCGCCTCGAGCGTCTCTTCCTCCGTAACGGTCGTCTCCAACTCGCGCTCATTGTATTTTAATCCAGCGCCTGCTACGGCAAGGGCTAAAATAACTTCGATCCACGTCTAGTGATAAGTTCGATATCTGTGGCAGAGTTAAGACCCATGAACCTTGTACCCCCCCCCCCCCCCCCCCAGGTACGGACATGTCAAGGGACATTTTTTTCACAACGCGCCGATGTTCCCACGTACACGGACTTGTGATTGGTCAATGGGAGTACTGTCAGGAGCCATAATCACCCCCCCCGGTAGCGCTCTATCTATGATTGATTATGGGTCAAAACAGCGTAGTTACACCTTCGGCTATTAAAGTTAGACGAACCAAAGCAAAACAGGCACAAAAGTCATTGTATTAGTACTCAGTGTTTTTGTATTGTATTGTAGCGGGAACCAATCTCATTGGTTTAAACGTGGGTGCGTGGCTCATGGACATCATGTTTTCGCGGGCAAAAAATAATTCTAAAAAAACAGTTCAAAGGTGTAAACTTTCCAGCGGCATAGGCCCAATAGGGGAGATGGAGGCTCTGGGGTAATATGCTCCTGGTAGCTCCTGGTTACTGTAATTATTTAGGAAAACTATTTACTATGCGACGCCCTTGACCAAACAATTAACATGTTTCGTTTATGGACTCAAAAATCAACTAACTTTGAATAACTCTGGCTGGAAAACAAGAGATAAACTAGACCAGTCTTAAGAAAGCTTACAGGTTCTTATTCAACCCAGTGAAGGCCCTCAATCACTGCCGGTACGTGGGCGTGTGCACACTACCTAAATCACGGATATGGGCCGCTACATTTTGTATAAAGTTGAAAGAAAACAAAATTAAAGTAAAAATTTTGAGTAACTAAGTAAAATTGCAAGGTCAAAACATTTCTTTCCTTAGTTTCACCCAGTACACTTACCATAAAAATAATAATAATAAATAACCAATTTATACAAAAAATATACAGCCATATTTTTCAAATAAACTCTTGAAAAGGAAACCAGAAGTTTTAAACCCTGTGTAACATAAAAATAGTTAAAAAAAGGATGTGATATACAATAATTTAAACTTTATGTATGGATTTTAAAATAAGTTATTCAATTCAATGTTACTGATGTAGATTCTGCATATGTGGCGAGAATAGGAATATTTCGATATATTAAAATTCTAACTTGGTTCCGAGGGCTTAGGGGAATAAAACAAAATAATTAATTTATTCATCCCTCAAACTCGATGTTGATTTATTTTCGAATTCTTTTGTTTTATATTCCCCTAAAGCCCGGAGCCAAGTTAGAATTTTAAATATATCGAAAGTGCCCTATAGAACTAACGTATGAATATAAGAATATAATATAACGCGGGCATTTACGAAAGGTTCTTAAATTTTGACTTATAAAGCGTATAAACATGTGTCCCTCTTACTCTTAATTACTGAGGCTCTCTCACTACGAAAAACCAATATTATTGACACCACTTTGATACAAAAGGGTAACTTTTAAAATATATACTATATACATTTGCCGCCAAAAAGTAGGAGTGTTCTTAAAAGAACATTAAAAAATAGTCTTTACGGTTGTAGGCAATACTATCACCAAAAAGAGAAAAATATTAATTTTTTACAAAAACTACAGAACCGTTGTATCAAAATTATTTGGGGTAATATTTAACACGGTTCCTTTTCACTTGTAACTTGAGTGATGAAAGCCACCAAGATGAAGTTCCTACATGAAATGGAATTTAAAATGTTGGTCAGTTATTGCCCGGGGTGGGGGGGGGGGGGGGGATCTCATATAAAAGTGACGGGGGTGATCGGCGTACCTTTTAGGGTTAAAATTCGTGGTCTGGTACCACTTTAGGTGTTTAAATCTAAAATGATCAACATTAGAGTTATCGCGTAAAGATATATGACAGGAACTAGTTTTGTCTTATAATTAGTACTTCTCAGGCGGGGATGAAAATGAATTCGAGGCCACACCCACAAAAAAGAATCCTGCAACCTTTTAGGGGTTCCTTTCAAAATTTACGACGATTCACCCCCATCACTTTTACATGGGAGTCCACCGGCTCCCGGCGCGGGAGTGATTGATGGCCATATACAGTCAAACCCTTTGTGGACCAAATGAAAAGAAAATGTCTGAGCTTTCAGTACACAGCTAACTTCAAGCAGTCCCTCCTTCGTGAGGTCAGTCTCATTTCCGTTCTCGCTCCAACTAACGAAATAGAGGGATTGCTTGCAGTCTAAGTATGGAAGGTCAAATAACTCTACAATTATGACTCGGAGGTGTCTGTCCGGTCTTCGAATGCACTTAAAACCTCCTTATCCATCTTTTGAAATTATTCTGCAAGGCCGCGTCCACACTATTGCGGGGTAGGCTAGGTGAGATGAATTTTTGGGATGCGAAATTTGGCAAATTCGGTATTTTGGGGTCATACATGTTCCCTGAGTCGTTGTCTACTGAAGAGATATCTTTGATATGGGCTATTTTCTGGTTTGAAACAATTGAAGCATTTCTGATGTTTGGATGGGTATTTTTTTGTGCGTTGAGTCACGGCTTCATTCGTACCTCCCCCGCGCTTGGCACGCCGCGGGTTGCAGACTTGCCTAGCGTCCTGATTGGCTCATTGCTTTATTCGTGTTTGTTGTGATTGGCCTTTGAGTTTGGCAGTCTATTAGAAAACCGCTCGATAAGCTAGTAACCAAGGTAGGTGACGCTGTTAGATATAGAGAGCTTAAGCACAGACGTTTTTGAGCCACTGACGGCAACCGGAAGGCGAATGTTCTCGTTTTTGGCGCGCTTTCATCCAACCAAAGAGTTGGGAAGCCCTCGTTTTAGAATTTATAACTTGACGTTATGGACGAAAAGTCGATAATACGCGCCTAAACAGAGAACTTGCGACTTCCGGTTGCAGTCCGTGGCTCAAAAACGTCATCTTACACAACCACCCGCGGCCGGCTTATAAGCTTCCCCGTGTTCGAATTCCCCTTCACCCCCCAAATCATTCTAGTTAAAATCCCCGGTATAAATTCCATGGTTACAAGCCCTTCGAATCCCCTGCCGTCGAAGTTGCATAAACCCAAGGATGGGAGTTAGCGTTATAGCTGGAAAATATATTTTGTATGCGGAGAATATATAGACAGTCATTTTCATAGTCGTAATCTTTTTAATGCATTTTGTAAAAAACCTCCTGGCCTGGTTTATAAAAACATAAAGGTGTGTACGGAGCCTTAACCCTCGGACGTACAAGAGGGAGGTGGATGCCACCTTTCCATGAAGTTTTTTCATAATTTTGAAATGGGGTGCTTAACCTTTCAGTACTGAATTGTTTATTCATCTCTCGGGGACATTTGATGTGTCAACTGTTGTCTACGGTTCTTACAACCGTGTTGTGACATACACAATCTCGTGCCCAGAGTCCAACGGTCTCCTCAGTCAGCGGTAGTCGTCCCCCTAACCTGGCGAAGAGACCGTTGACTCTGGGCACGAGATTGTGACATACATGTTTCCAAACTTTCATGTTTCAAATGATTCCTCGTTCTAATGATATCTTTTCAAGTTTTCTTTAGAAACTTTTGAATATCAGTTCATTTTAGCATCCTTTACTGTTTTGGAATAATTTTGTATCGATGGCGTATCAAGATGGCAGATTTTATGACGTCATTTGAAAACAAAGAAAACCCAAGGGGGTCCATTAGCCTCCCCCCCCCCCCCCCCCACGCCTTCTACGATGTTGGAATACGAGTTTGCATGTACGACGTAGCGTTAATCATCCGCGCTTCAGTTCATTGACTCCCTCAAGGCAGATTAGAGGCAACCTTTGTTTCAAGAGACCGCTATACATTATGGGTAACAAATGACCTTTATTTCTCGAGAGCTTGGTAATGTTCAAGGAACTTTAAAGTAGAGTCCAGCTTCAAGTAAAGTCAACAGCTCTGATGCGATTGAGTCAACTAACTACTGGTCACACTAATTTTAAATAACTTCGAACCTCTAGGAAACAGTTCGGTATCTACAGATTAGTCCCATAACTTGTACCCAAGACATGTCAAGAGAAGTTTTTTCAAACGTGCAAAATGTCTACGTAAACGAATGTGATTGGTCAATCTGGTCAATGAGTACTGAATGGCGGGACTATTTACAAGGCAACGCCCTTGACAAACAATAAACATGTTTCGTTTATGGACTCAAATCAACTAACTTTGAGTTAACTCTCACTGAAAAACCAAGAGTATAACGTATAAAAATGTGTCCTCTTACCCTTAATTGCTAAGGTGCTCTCTCGATACGAAAAACCAATATTATTGGACACCACTTTGATACAAAACGGGTAACTTTAAAAAAATAGATATAAACATTTGCCACCAAAAAGTAGAAGTGTTTTGTAAAAGAACTTAAAAATAGTATTTGCGTTGTAGGCAATCACCAAAAATAGGAAAAATATTAATTTTTTTACAAAAAACTACAGAACCGTTGTATGAAATCCTTGGCGTATATTTAACACGGTTCTTTTCACTTGTTGCTTGGAGTGATGAAAGCCACAATCATTATTTTATCATTATTCTGTTAAGGCCCCGTCTACACTAATGCATTTTCGAAACGCTCCGTTTTACCGAAAAACGCATCAAACGCTCGGTGTCCACATTATCGTTTTTCGCAGCGTTTTCCACGTCCACACTGAAAACGCTGGAATACGCTCGTAGGCGCTACAACAAGCATCTGCACATGCGACAAATAGATGCGCCCGCGGTGTTTGTGATTTGAATGACGTCAGCGTTTCGAAAACTCCGGTTTTCGCCGTCCATACTAATACGACAGGGCTCCGCTTTCAAAATAATGTCTCCACTCTGGACAGCGTAATTCCTGTATGCGTTTTCGATGAAACGATCAGCGTTTTCGATCGTTGTAGTGTAGACGACAGGCGAAAAACGCATCGACAGTATGCGTTTTCAACAAAAACAAATTATTGTGGATAAGCATCTATGAAGGGCCACAGTACTATAAACAAACATTCTGAAACACTAAGTGCATATAAAGAGATGAAGGACTACATAGGACTTTGCGGGGGTGGGGGGGGGGGGGGGGATATTCAAGTATAAAAGTGACGGTTAGGTGAGAATTAATTTTTTGGGATATGAAATTGGCAAATTTTTGGGTCATACATTTTCAACGGTTATTTTTTTAGGGGGGGGGGGGGGGTGAGTCGTGTTCTAAGAAATATCTAGCCTGTTCACAGACGTTCAATTATATTTTTTCGTAAAATTAACGTCCTGTGAACAGGAAGGCTTAGTAATATCTTTGATCGGGCAAGTTGAAATATTTTCTTGGGGTTAGTATTTTTGTGTGTTGAGTTACGACTTCATCGTACCTCACCGTCCTCTCTTTTCCTTGGGTTGCCCACACCCCCTTCTTGACTGGAACAGTCCAATGTACGGTAAATCTTTAAAAACCCACTGTTAGCGATCGCAACAATATGCTTCCGCCAAATCTTTTCGGTTTACATATGAATGACACAAAGCGTCGTATAAAACTTGGTATGTTGCAGCTCGACCATTCTTTTGCTTCCAGTACAACAGCATTTTATATGCCTTTTCAGAAAATTTGTCATCTTGTCTATGAAATGCATCTAGCCATGCTTCATGAACTTCAAGACGACGACCAAGTACCTTCCAAACTTCAGTAAAGTTGACTTGCCAAGCCCTTTCTAGTTCATCTTTATCAGGCATGCCTTGTCTCACTGCAGTTGAAAAGAGGAAAAGCATGTTAGCCACCACAGAGAGCAACATTAGATAAAATAATAAATGAGTAATTTAGAGTCACTAATAATTAGCCGAGTAACTCATAGTAAAGCCTGGTTTACATGTACGACGCAAGCATAAGCACAAGAGAGTTTCACACGTGCGATTAAGCACAGCACAAGCTGGCATACGCATGCGCAGTGTCTTTAAATTTTAATACTGCATTGCATCATGCATCATGCAATGTGGCGGACACTTTCATGTGCTTGTGCTTGCGTTATCCGGGTTTACACGAGCGACGCAGCGACGCAAGCATAAGCTCAAGCACAAGCGTTTCTTGTGC
Source organism: Desmophyllum pertusum (assembly GCA_029204205.1). NCBI lineage: Eukaryota > Metazoa > Cnidaria > Anthozoa > Scleractinia > Caryophylliidae > Desmophyllum > Desmophyllum pertusum. The sequence goes on from MU825398.1 coordinate 3,398,285, forward strand.
TTATGCTTATTCTTATGCTTGCGTGTACGTACTGTGTAACCAGGCTTAAGAGAACAATTCAGATAACCTAGCGGTTTTCTAATGACATTGTCATAACTAACCAAAACCAACATAATCACATATAGAGCGGTTTCCCAATTGAGTGTCCTGATAGTAGATCCGGAATTGCTTTGGTTTTACTTTACCACGCTCTGTGATTGGTTAAAAAATTCGCGCCACCTACTCAACCAATCAGATACAAAACCAAAAACCAATCACTACTTGTTTTCCCTCATTTTTCACACGCTTTCTCCCGCTCTTCACAAATTAAAGCAAAAATGTAAATAAGTGTTGTGAATTTCACATTGTCTGTATTTCTTATGGTATAGATCATAATAACAACAGGTACATGCAAGTTGTAATAATCGTAATCGTACAAAAAGCGTAATTGAATTCGTTTTAATTAGTCCACTCGCGGCAAACTCGTACAAAACAATTCTAATCAAAAGGATACAGTTCAGTAATTTTGTTTCCAAACAAAGTCACGTGATCAAACCAGTCAAACAGGAAATATATAACGATTCGCAATATCCAATAAAAACATTAATGTTCAGGATGTGTTCTGAACGATTTCTACACAAGTCAATCACCTGGACGTTCTCTAGAAGTTTGAGGTCAAAACAGGAGACAATGACCTTTCCTCATTTTCTGTTGGAAAGCTGAACTGCTATCTGATGCACCTAGCAAAAGAAAAATAATGACAAAATATTTTTATGACACTTCACTATCATGTTGCATGTTGTTCATACTTTTTGGTAAAGCCGCACTTGGACCAAAACTGGCCCGCACTCCCACGTCTGCCGGAGCTTATCCCGGATTCTTAGCGTGAAGCCGACTAGGAGTATTGCTACTCCCCTGGCCGATGGGATACTAGTCCATCGCTAGGTTACCCCCGGCATTATGTTGCTGGTACCCAGTTATACTCCTGGGTAGAGGGAGACACTGTGCGAGTTAGTGTCTTGCCCAAGAAACACAACACAGGATCCCGGCCAGCGCTCAAAACCCAGGCCTCTCGATTCCGCAATACAATACGTCATAAACTGTATTTACATAGCCTCGTGCAAAACGATATGTTACAACCAATCAGAGCGCGTGTTATATGATAAAATTTATTTTAAGAAAAAAAACGGTCATGTGTGTGCATGCAGCCCTAATATACGTTTTTCAGCTAAAAAAAATTGTCTTTCTTGGGAAGAACTATAATTCTTACCAACAGGCCCACGCTGTCTCAACTCGCACTGAAGAATCCATCACAAAAACTGCTACTGCTGTTGTAATTACCAACAGTCGAGGCGCTTGTTGTTTGGTAAAGCTGGGAGTTCATTCCTAATGGCCAGTCGGCCCATCTCAGCTGAAAGGACATAAAAACTGAAATGAGTGTTTGATCCCTTTTATAGCGTAATCCTTTGGCGTAGGAATTTACGCAAGATTTAATAGGCAAAATATAGTCAGTGACACAAGCTACTCTGACAAAGAATTCCGAGTTCTCCCAACAGGAGACAAAACTATGACCTTCCGCACACCGGTCGGACGCTCTACCACTGAGCACCAGGAGACTCGTTGGAGCTTTGCCATATAAACTAGGTTCAAATGTGACAAACTTCCTCATACTGTTTGTTCACGAGTCTCCTGTAGCTCAGTGGGTAGAGCGTCCGATCAGGTGCGGAAGGGTCATAGGTTCTACTCCTGTTGGTGAACTTCGAATTCTTTTTCCGAGTAGCTTGAGTCACTGACTGAATAATATATTTCTCATTGTGTTTCTACCAAGCTTAACATTTACCATCATTTATTTTTCAATTTTAAAGTAATTTGAATTTTAATTTGTCAGCCGTCTCTCGAGCTGGGGAAGAATTGAGCGCACAAAGAGAGACGTGAGCTCTTATCTTGGTAGGTGTAGTCGGCTTCACGAGCCTAGTGGCCCACACTGCCAGAGGCTTATCCAGTTTCCTTAGCATGAAGCGACTAGGAGTATTGCTTGCTCCCCTGGATGGGATGGTAGTCCATCACAGGTTTACCCCAGCATTTGTCCCCGGTACCCATTTATACTCCTGGGTGGAGAGAGGCCACTGTGAGGAGTGAAGTGTCTTGCCCAAGAATACAAACACACTGACCCCGGCCAGAGTTTGACCTGAACCTCTCGGACCAGAGAGCAGGGCGCTAACCCATTCATGGTTTTATCTTGGCCTCATCATCGGGTTGCCATTAGAAAAAAATAAAACCTAGTATGCAACTGCTGGCTGGTAGGCACCTTTTCAAAGAATTTCTTTCAACAACTATACGAAATGTTATAAAGAAAATCAGTCTATAATTCTAAACCAAAAAGAATGAAAAGATTACTTAGAGTCGAACCTTCATTAACGGCCATGGCCACGCATCTCTTTACAACGACCAGGTTTTTCGGTCCCAAACGTGCGCCGTACATAACGGCCAGTTAATTCTGCCAAAGGGTGGCCATTGTAGAGAGGTTCGACTGTATATATATTACAATAATAACTGATAAAACAGCAACAGCAGATTTTACAGTGTAAAACAAGTGTCAGTAATGTCATCTTCATAAAACCATCGTTTCTCCCGGGGGGGGGGGGGGGGGGGGCCTCTCATGTGAAACGGGCGGGGATGCTGGTCGGAAAATTAGAATTAAACCGCTAAAGGAGACCAACCTGGGCGTGGCTCAAGCTTTATTTGTCCCCTAAGACTCGGGCGAATTAAGTTGCAATCGATGAACGATAATGAGACTTTTAAATGATAATTTTAAAGATTTCATGCCTAATCTGTGTAGACCACACACACAGTATGACGTTTTTTTTATTTCTTCGCGTGCAACCCTTAAAACGATACCTTTTATGGCTAAAAACATTGTGCGTTCCGTCTTGAACACCCTAAGTGATATGAAAATTCTTAATTTACTCCCCTATAAAAGAGACGACGAGCCTCCCCGCCCCTATCACATGGGAGTTCCCCACCCCGGTCGTTTCTCACCAACCTGCTATTTCCAGATCCGGGGACACAAGCGCCTCTGCGGTCGAATCAGCAAGAGTCACACAAATCCTTGCTGTCAAGAACAATTGTCTTGATCCCCATTTTGTGAATCAGACGTAGGCTAACAACTGTTCCTGCTTCTGCGCAGCTGCGCACTCTTAGATGGGATTGTGTGATCTCCGTTTGCTTCAAGTCAATCACATCTTCACCTAGTTCTTTCTCCAGATATGTCAAAGCCTTCCTGACGTTCTCCTTCTGCATTGCATAAAGATTAACGCGAAGGTTTCCCGACTTGTCGTGTTCGCTTTTGACCGCTACGGAAAGAGAAGCGATGGAACTCTGTCGATGGCTTCGTTGCAAGATGCAGGGAGTATGATCAGTGATTCAAAAGCTCCCAATGCTGCGAATATGTCCGTTAATATGAACATGTGCAACTGCCTCGAGTTGTAACTCGTATTCAGACTCTTTGCTGATCAAGAACATCTGAGAAAAGGTTTCCTTTAACTTGTCGTACTTTAATACATCGTCACTTTGAGTGTTATGTGCCAGTAGGCATGAAGAGGGATGCGTCACCTTGAGTGTTGGAATGAATTAGTTGGGTCAATCAGTTCAAATCTCACAAGTTGTGATGGATCAAACTTTGCAAACTGTAACAGACTTAATGCAACGTTATGGGAGATCACGCAGGAAGCTTCCTTCAAAAGCGGCGGGGTTTGAATGGATCTCTCTTGTAGACACCGAGAAACACTCGCAATCTTTTGTACAATCTTTGTGCTTCAGAGCATTGGAAGAAATTCTCTAAGAACTTCAGCATTCCAATAATCGAAGGGAGCCGCCCCAGTCACGTATCTCGTCTTCTGTGGATCGGTTGTCATTGTTGTTGAGACCATAAATTTTCAAGAATCGTACACACTTCACACAAAAGCCTAGATGTGTTTTTGCTTTGTGCAGCTTCTTGAATATCTGACGCGATTTTGTCGAGGGTTGCTTCATCGGCCACTCCTCTCAATCCACTTTGCGTTTGTGGATTCTCTCATCTTGAAATACTTCTTTGACGGCTTGAACAAGTTGAGGAACAATCATGAGGAAATTTCCTGTAATGGAAATCATCAGGAAGATGATTGCATTTGCTTGTATTTCCTGGCAACCTCTCCAGATATTCGTTTGTCGATCACAAGAAGAAATGCGTAGTTCCCGTAAAAGTTGCAAGTTGAAATCCATCATGGAGTTTGCCATCTCAATACCACAGTCTCTCAAAACTGCCTTGCAGAGAATTTTAATTTCATGGCCCAAGTACTTCATCGTGTGAGGATCGTTGTGCTGCAAACCCACAACCGTAACTGCCAGTTCTCCAAATGTTTGACGTGCATTTGTCCTCTTTCTTTCACTGTGTATTCTGAGAGTACGAGAAATGGAATGGATGTCTTAATAAGGGAATGTGAACTTGCCAATATTATTATTCAGAAGATGGATTGACTGCGCAACAAAGAACAACGACAACGACACCATAAACTATGATGACAGTAACAACGTAATAGTGGCTGAAATGGAGCCACTCGTAATTACATAGCAATACTGAATATCTAATTGGATGTTTGCATGGCTTCTCGTATAGAACACATCAACACAGTTTTATGTCATAGTTTACTTTTAGTGAGAGTTTTCAGCCAAATATTTAAACGAGATACGAAATCCTCACCAAAAGTTATTTTCCATACCTTCAGGTTCTAACTCTTTGAGGGCTTTTCTGAGCATGGCAGGGATCTTCTGTGTCTCCCTGCCTCTCCCGCCAGCGTAGCAAAATCATTTCCAGTTGTTTCGCCTCGCTTTGCCAACATGCGACAACTTGATTCAATGTTTCTTCAGGCAGCCAAGCTTTGGGACACGGGTTTAGGTTGAAAATGACCTTTTCTACCCTAAAAGGCGTCTCACGTAACCACACAGATTCTGTAATAGAAGTTGTATGCAATTTATAAGTAAGCTGTTTTTTTCTTTCTAGGCTGCCTATTTTTGTGTAATCTAGTATTTGGCTAAATCTTTGTCTTGAAAGTTAAGGCACTGCAACATGTCAAATAATGAAAATCAACCTTGCTGATGTTCTAGACCCTTTTTTAAATCACTGCTTTATACCGTGTAAACTTCCAGTTAATGACGTTAATGGCAAAGAAAGAAAGCTCACCCGATTGGGAGAAGTGATCCTCTAGAACATGTCCATGATGGCCGTGAAACAGTAACCCTTCCACACAGGATTTGGCATCAGCGCTAGAAACCCGCAATGTTACCCTGATAACATGTCCAGTACTCCACCAAAACGGGAGACTCCACCGTAAATTTAATACATTCTTGCTGGTTGTTGACCGGTTTGTAGTCTTTCTCCTAGTTGGAATTGAAACGGTGAGCTTTCCTTATTGTAGATATAACCACTTTCCTGTCCAACTTTGGAGCCTAGTTCTTCAAAAAGCCACACTTTTGAGCTGCATCAAAGCAGAATCTTCGTGTTCTCTGTATAACCGTTCCTGGTAAACTGTCCCTGGCTCATGAACACGAGAGCGAGCTCGTCGTCGAATGGAGAATGTTGGTGATTGCTTTTTGAAAAGCACCGATAATGTATATTTGAATGACACCAAGTTAAACCTCGTTACAATTTCTTTGCTAGAACCCACGTTTAATCTCAACCAGCACTGCAATTAGTGAAAATTGATTTTATTTCCACTTGTAGCTCCTCCTTTTCTAAATCGAAACTGGGAGTTATGAGTGATATCTTCCAAAAATATTTTTACCGTCGTTGGTTGGTGTGCCATGTAATACGATTAAGGCGTCAGTAGCTTTTTCTTTCTCATTGTCTAATGCAACTGTCAACATGACATGTTTTTTAAACATCTGGCCATTTGGTTGACAATTGATTATGGGTGCACAAATATGACATCGTTTTCGAGTCCATTGTGAACTATCAGACCACAGTTATGAGTACGGTTCTTCTAATTTAAGTTTGATGTTACAGGATCGTCCACAGCTCCAGTTGGGCATATCAGTTTGGCGCCCTTCACACTCACTGATCCGCCGTCACTGGTCACAACGTTTGATGCTCAACATTCTGGACGTCTTCCACGGACGATACTAAAAAAAGGAGGCATATGGCTATATTTACGCAATATAAACAATGTTAAGGGTCAAAGTCTGTTTACAAGACTAGTGGCTGATCATGGTCGGCGCTTAAATCCGGTTTCATTAAGCATGAAGCCGACTAGGAGTATCGCTACTCCTCCTGGACGGGATGCTAGTCCATCGCAGGTATATCGCCCAGAATGCAAACGACATATCTGGGACCTTAATTGCTGGGCCGGCGCAGCACTTTGTAAAAAAAAAACCCCCAACACAATGACCCGGGCTAGCGCTCGAGCCTGGTCGAGTCCAAGGCGCTAACATTAGGCGCTAACCATTAGCGCCTCCCACATATTTACGCAAGAAATATGGTTATTGGCCAAGCGTGAGGTCAAGATGGCGGAATATTGGCCAAGTTCTTTGGTGTTTTTTGCGTGTTTATGCGACAGAGACCTGAGACGAACAAGCTTGGTCAATAAAGGATTTTATCATATGACGCGAAGGACGCCAAAGACAGTCCAATGATTTGTTTATTTCTGTTCATGACATTTATATTTCTTCTTTCGATAGAAAAATGCTTGAAAAATCTTTGGGTTGGCTCAGTAAAAGTTTTCTTGCGGGAACACAGCGGGCCATGATGGCTCCTATTGACCGCGCGGGTAGCTAATCAGAGCACAGGATTTGCTTCATCTTGCCCACTCATAGAGCCAGCCATATAATATATATAGATGTGAACTAGCGTGAGGTCCGTATGGGGGAAAATATTGATCGAGTCTTCTTTTTGCAAGTTTATGGACCGAGCCGAAGGCGAGGTCCATAAACTTGCAAAAAAAAGAAACTCGACCAATATTGCCCAATACGGCCGGACCGAACAAGCTAGTTCAATAAAGTTTTTATTATAATGGCTTTTTTAAAACGTTACTTTGCTGATAAATTAATGCAACGGCCATTCTCGGATAAACGCGCGCGCCAAAGTTAAGCATATACTTAATTGCATTTTTCAGGCCACTCGGCGAAATGTTTAACCGAAATTGTCTTCCAGATATAAGGAAATATGTTTCTACTTAATAGAAAACAGTTTTCTTTCGTTCAATATTTCATAAAGAGAATTCGGCGAAATGAGTTCGTGAGCGGTCCATCTTAGCAGTCCACAGTTCGGGCCATACCCAGTTCTGGAGACCTGATGACGTCATCAGTAATGGCGTCTTGGGCCCTTAGGAAAAACTCCCATTCATCCCGCTTTCTAAACACCTAGCGTTTTTGTCCCTTGTGCTTATCCCATAAGACTGTGCGGGAGTATAAAGGGAACATCTCAGCAACACGGTGAACTAAAGAAAGATGGCGTCCTTCGCGTTGGGGAGAAGATATTTGCGTTGAAAAATCGATCAAACTTGTTAGTTTCGAAGGCCGCGTTACAGTGTTTGTCGTTGGTTAAGTGAAAATTTTAAGGTATGTAACAATTTTTTTGGTTCTTAAAAAAAATATTGTGAGAAACTAGAGTAAAGGTACTTCATTTGGTCAAAACAGAAGTCATATGCACGATACTTTTGTTCATATGCACGGCCGTTGAAAATCTGTGGTCTGTGTAATTTGGGCGCCATGTAATATGATTCAAGCGTAAGATTACGAGTTTCGACACCATCGACGTGGTCATGAAAAGTCGATCTAAATGAAGGAATATAAAATTAGAGAAAGTCGTAGGGAATACTATTGGCCGTGTACAAACATTTCTTAAACAAAGCATTCACAAGGCAAAGTGAAATATGTTCAATGGGTTTTAGTGTACTTTAATTAAAAATTACAATTAAAAATAAATAAATAATGGCAATTTCAGTGAAAATCACTCTTCCACTCTTTCCAGATCGAATTGGAACTTTGAAATGTTGGTTTTTTGTGGAGGGAGGAAATCGTAGTATCCGGCAAAAAACCCTTGGCCAAGATATGATGTCGGGTCCGAGATTGAACCCGGGCTCGCATTGGTGGGAGTAGAATAGCCTGCGAGCAGGCTCTCAAAAAGCACGATGAGCGCGGAGCGGCGATCGTGATCCTTAGTATTGCGTGGCGTTTCGAGCGCGGAGCGCGAGGGCGTCACGCAATACTAAGGATCACGATCGCGCTTATGAGAGCCTGCTCGCAGGCTAGAGGCGAGTGCTCTCACCACTGCTGTGGCCATCCCTGCTCCCCATAATTCCTTTAACACGGTCATGCTGATTGCATTCATTTGGCTTGTCAGACCCACAAGAAACAAATTAAGTCTACAATGTATACTCTATTAATTTCTATCACTAGGAAAGGCTTATGAATTTATGTTCCAGGCGAAAATGTTCCATGCATTTATTTGTTCCTGGTCTTAACAACACAACTATCATGTTTGTAAAATTTTTATTTTCAAATTACAGTCAAGGCTCTCATAAGCGACCACCTCAGGAATTCAATAATGTGGTCGTAACTTGAGGTGTAGCACAACAAGTGGTCGCTTACGAGGAGCTTAAAAACAAAGGAAAAGACCAGTTGGTAACATAAGTTCCTAAAAGTGGTTGTAACTACATGTAGAGCTTGGTCGCTTATGCAAGTGGTTGCAACGAGAGCTTTGACTGTATTTATCATAAATTATGCCACATTTTGATTGGGAGGCATTGTGAGTTTTGCGTTGCTTCATGGTTTAACCCAATGCTGACAGATGTATTATTATTTTTTTAATTTATCAAGTTTATGAATTTGGTGGTATTCACTTATGGCTTCAAATTTTGCCCTGTGACTTATATAAACATATGCCATCACTGTGATGCCCAAAGCCAGTTTAATGCCAATACCTCACAAAGGTGGCAAAAATAGGCAAGCAGGTGGTGGTGCAGTCTTGCCATTTTTTGTTCCAGAGGAACTTTATGTATAATTTTCTCTCCAAAATCAAAATAGTACTCACAGCAATCACATGTACATGTAGTGCAAAAACATAATTAAAAACTTGAATTACAGCTTTCCCACACTCCAAGCAATTCTGTATGCTAGCTAAAGTTATGCATCTCCAAAGGAATTAATAAACTGACTGCTGTTATCTCTGTGTTGGATACTAGTTTACAGTATCAGTTCACATACATGTATCAGGCACCCAATTAGCCTGTCGGAGCCTGATCTCAGGCTACCACCCCAATGAAATGGAGATGCAAAAACAAATTCAGCAAAAATAATAATGGCACCTTTCTCTCTCCTTACTAATACTGATATGAACAAAATTACCTTAAGCAGTTTCAGCCACTTGTAAATTAATATACTACAACATCTACAACATATTTGAAATCATACTGATTAAAACTGTAATATATTTGTTCCAGGTCCTTCAATCGACAAAGAAACTGCGACAGGAGTAAATCAACAAGCTTCCCTGAGATGCACCATATTAATTTTAATGTTAAAATCTTAATCCTATTTGTACTGTTGTGTCAAGTTGTCAAGTTGTGTTAAAAATAAATTGAATTTTATTTTAATGGCTATGTTCTGTTACTTTTATTTGTGACACCTTGATGTATTGGAGTAGCTTGGTGGCCACTTGAGTTAATGCTGGCCTAAACAATCAATCAGTGCTTCTCAAAAAAATGAAAATGTTCTAACTGAAAAATTTAGCTGGTCCATCCAAGGGCCCTTGTTTACACCAGCCAAAAAAAAATGGTTTACTAGCCAACACAATGATTTACACAAACTTGCCTTTTCTGCTAGTTGGTTAAGCTTTCATATTTTACTAGCGCGACTCGGCTGTGCCTTCGCTCGCAAATTTTCTTCAGGAGCCTGATCTCAAGCTAATATTTACCTGAAAAAGGATTATCTGCAGGGCATTGAAATTGGCCAGACAATAATACATGTACATGTATGTATACTGTAAACAGGGAGAGATATTTTGATTTGCCATGAAAATGAAACATAGCTAAATATACAGATTTGATGATAATGCTTGCACACACATTTGCTATTCGAAAAATTACACAATAACCTATGAGACTGGTTTCCACTGAATAGCTACCGGAAATATATCTAATGCCATGGAAGTACTTTGAAAAGACTGAGGGCACTTGGGCATTCAAATCTGGCAGCAAATTACAGATGAGTGGGACTCTCGAAGTCTGTCCATGCCCTCTGAGCCTTCAGTTTATTACTTCGCTTTTCAAGGAGAACCTACTATAACTGCAAAGCCCAAATCAAGCCAAAAGTACAGTAAGAACAAGCAGGCACGGATGCAGGGCATTCCGTTTCACTCGGCCGCAAGAGCACCGCCGAGAGTTTGATCTTCAACAAATTCGCGCGATTCAACCTGCGTGCGTAAAAGCTGATTCAATGTTCGTTGAATTTCTGTAATAACACCAGAAATAAATGGTATCTTCGACTGTTGAGTGAATTTTAATCACTCGACGACCGCCGCATTACAACATGCCGCGACGAGAAAATATATCCAAGAACTTTACTAGTGCCCAGTGCTCGCGGTCAAATTTGCTTTGTTTTGGTTTTGTCTCAGCCAATCACATCACAGGAAAACAGCGTCTCCAGACTGGGTATGGCCGAACTGGTCCATTATTGCAAAAATTCGGACCGCTCAAGGAACCAATCAGAATGCTCCATTCATCAAGGACCAGTTTGCCATATAATAAAAGGTAATCAGGATTGACTTGGACTGAGCGACGTCTCTGGGAATTAGCTCGGGTTTTACGATCATACTACCTGAACTTCTTACTTGACCTCCTTTCTCCTGCTCCAATCCTCACTGTTGTTATGTCTGTTATCTGATCGAGTTTCAATGGTCGCCATATCCTCTGATCGAGTTTCAAAGATGGTCCTGTATCCAATATCCTGTTTAAGTCACATCATAAAACAGGAAGTTATCTATTTTGGGCAGGATTATGCCATCGCGGAAATAGCCCGGCATTTTCTCGCCGCTCAACGTCCAACGGAAAATTCCCTCACTTAAGATTACCGTTTTTAAAATCCCTGGTTATAAAAGCAAGGTGCGTATACAACTTCGTCAGGGTTTTTGGTCGGGGTCTTTCTAAAGCGGTGTAAAAAAAGACGTTTTCTGAATGAACAGCTACACGATTGGCACAGTCCGTGAAGTTACTTCTGCATTGTTAACAAAGGCCAAAAAATGAAGCTACGTGTAATGAACAAATACTAGAAATTCGGTATATTTGATCAATATTTGATAAAATATTTGATCAAGGCTGCTCTTTTTAAGCTCAGGATGAGAATTTAGCTCAGTATGAGATTTAGCATCAGGATGAGTCTTTCGTTACGGGTTGGGAAAAAATTGTTTATAGTTGCCGCTCTCTCTTTTATAGGTGTGTAAACTTTTCTCCCGGTAATTCGCGCTGCCCAGCGCATAATGCCCTGGGGAAATCATAACACTAACAAAATTGGCGGGCCAATATTTGGGTAGCTGTTGGGGGAGGTCGGGAGGTCGGGGGTAGGTTAGTCCCCCGAATTCGCACAGCAAAACAAAATGGCGGTTGCTTCCGATTTTTCTGGACGGTTATTTCAGCGTTGTTACACATTTAAAAGATAGACCTTTTAGGGAGTTCCAATGGCCAAAAACGCATAATTCCAGGCAATTCCTTCGTTTCCTTGGGTTTGAGGAAAGGCTTCTTTCACGAAAATTTTACATTCATGTTTCTTATATCGATTCGAAGTATATCGACAAATTATTTGGAGATGAAATCAAGGCGGTTTATACAAAACTTCATTGAAGCACCGGGAACAGGGGACGGTTCCAGCGGAAATATTTTAGGCAAAACTGTTTCAACTGAAATTCTTGGCGTTTTTCAAATGGATTTTCAAGGAAAACATCGGGAAAGTACGGTAAAATGTTATTTTCTAAATGTGTTTTGTTTAACTCATATCTTTTGATTCCAAATTCAAATATAAACTTAAAATTAAAAACTTTTGTAATTTGGCATACGAAGGTGTACAATTCGATCGACACAACGATCGACCGATAGCTAAAACAGCTTTGAAAATGTAACTCGGCAGGCGGGACTGTAACTGTAGACTGGCAGCGACTTGTATAAACCCAGGCAGCGACTCGGCTCGCTTCGCTCGCAAATCTTTCTGCAGGAAGCCTGATCTCAGGCCTAAAATACTAACGGCAGACCGGCACCCTTTAATCGAGGTGGTGAAAATTACATGACCCCCTCCCCCTTTGTTAGCAAAAATCATTTATTTAGGTCATGAACTAGTACATTATTTTTATTGCGTGCGGTGGGTTCGGAAGATTTTTTATGTAAACACCTGCATGCTTATACAAAATCTGATCCCCGCAATCAAACCTTATTGGTAAATGTTTTCATGCTGATCTTCGACTAAGATAGCACGTAGCTGTAGTTAGCTAGCAACAATAGGCTAACAGATAGGAAACAAAACAAAACAGAACAAACAAACAAACAAAACAAAACCAAACAAAACAATAATGTCCAAATTCAATGCCGATTTCGTTGATTGAGCTGATTACGTTTACCCTCCAATACAATTCTTGAAAAACTACCTAAAACTCAATAAAAAAGCTGCATAATTTTCACATGTGAGGTTATTAAACAGGCCCGTAGGGGTGGGTTTGGGGGGGGGGGGAAATAGCTATCCTGAACTTCTGATTGGATAGTATACGCGCACTGAAAAGGAATTGTGGAATTAATTAAAAGTGGTCCACCAACTTTAGGGGGGCGCCTTGCCCTGTAAACTAAAAGGCGGGGTCCGTACATTAATTCTTATCCAAAGTTTGACAAAAAGGCGTCAACTGATTTTTTAACGTGGGGACGAGCGTTTAATATTTAAATTAATTATTATAAGCTAAACATATTAATTTTCACGGACACTTGGTTTTTTTCTTCACAAACGAACTCGTCAACAAGTGGGACCATATGTCATTACCAACTATGTATAAATGCTAAAAAAGTCTTTTCAAACAAAAAAAAAAAAAAAAACAGGGGTATTTTAGGGAATTTACATTAGTTCGGAATTTATTTTTTATTGGGCTAGGCTTATAAAGGGACCGGGGTCCTCATTTTTCAGACATAAAAAAAACGACAAAGGCCTTTGCTGGCGAAAACAGGCCCGCAATTAAAACTTTTGTTGGAAAAAAACTTTTTCGGTGGAAGGCTTACTGACATAAAAACGGACGAGTCTTTGACTGCGAAAACAGCCAGCAATTAACTTTAGTGAAAACTTTTTCGGTGAAACGGCTACTGCACATAACGACGAGCCTTTGCGGATGCTGTGAACAGCCGCATTAACTTGTGGAAACTTTTTCGGTGAAGGGGCTTACTGAACATAAACGACGAGCCCTTTGCTGCGAAAACAGCCGCAATTAACTTGTGAAAACTTTTTTGGTGAACGGACTACTGGACATAAAGACGAAGCCTTTGCTGCGAACAGCCACAATTAACTATTGAAAATTTTTCGGCGAAACGTGCTAACTGACATAACGACGGAAGCCTTTGCTTAGCCTGCGTCGCAGGGACGGACTGACGCGCGGTAATAAACACATTTACGGTGAAATGAATGGCTACTGACATATAAGGACAAGCCCTTTGCTTACGTAACTTTTGAACCAAAACAGCTGGAATTTTTTTTTTGCTGCAAAAGGTTAAACGTTATTTTCTTATGCTGGCTGGTTGAATCAATCTAATTATTTTTTTTCCTGGCTTCGGTGTTCGAATTTTCTACAACATCTGGCTGGGATTTTTTTTGTACGAAGTCCTTCTTGCTGGCAATGAAGAGCGGATATTTTTTCACAGGAAAAGTTAATTATTAATATGGTAAATCGATTCAGGAAACACATAATTAGTACTTTAGAAGTCACACGTTCAATTACAGGAAAAGTGTTCGTTGGGTACTCATGTTACAGTAATTATCTTATGTAAGTCTTATGTACTACTAGGTTTAGAGGAAAACAATCAATTTCCCTCGCAGCTAAGTTGTACATGTCAAATCGAATGTTATAACCGTAATTTATTCATAATATCGAAACAATGTGCATGACCACAGCCAATTTCTTGGGTCAAACGTGGCAATGACACCCAGCAATTATCCAACCAAAAGAAAAAAACATTACAATATTATTATAGTTTAGCCTGGAACCTTGTACTTAGCTGGATGGCAATGTATGTATTTTGGCTGATGCAAGAATGATGTAATAGTGAAATCAGGAGCATTGGTATGAAATAGAGCAGTTTTTATTCTTGTGATTTTGATTTAGTTTGTACATTCTTACTGTACGCCGAGAAAAGTGATTAAACCTACGTTGAAAGTCAACTCCTGAGTTGAGAGTCATTTGGTTTCGTCCCGAAGTCCAGTTTGGCAGTAGATCGCCGGTAATTCAGAAATTATGTGACGAATTTCTATTCTCGGATTCCCGTCCCCGGGGGGGGGTGGGGGGGGGTACTCAAAAAGTTTTACGGGGAGGCTCCGCCCCAGCAGGTCCAACCCTTACCCTTTCATATCCCATTTTTCATTATACTTCAACTCGTGAAAATCCCGACCCTTTCACAACCTCGAGCCTAAAAAAGGAACCCCCCTTTCGGCGGAGCCTACCGTATAGTCCATTATAGGGGGAGTCAGTTTCAGTTCCAGTTCATATTCCGTTCCGCGGAGGAAAAAACCCTATGTACCACCACGCAGTAACACGGAAATTTTCCGTGTACTGCGTGGTGTAAACAATAGGTTTTTTTCTCCTCGGAACGGGGGAATATGAACGGAAAACTTTACAAACTACTCCCTTAATGGGACTATCGGTTGGAGGCTTCCCGCCCGAAAAAGGGGTCCTTTTTTAGCTCGAGAGGTATGTGGAAAGGGTAGGGATTTCCCACGAGTTGGAAGTTATATGAAAAATGGAATATGAAAAGGGTAAGGGGGGTGGACCTCTGGCGGAATCCTCCCCGTTATAAAACTTTTTTGGAGACCCCCCCCCCCCCCCCCCCCCCCCCCCCCCCCCCCCCCCCCCCCCCCCCCCCCCCCCCCCCCCCCCCCCCCCCCCCCCCCCCCCCCCCCCCCCCCCACCCGGGGCGGGTCCGAGGATTAGAAATCGTCACAAATTCTGAATAACCGGGATTCTACTGCAAACGGACTTCGGGACGGAACCAATGACCTATCACTCAGATGGACTTCAAAGTAGTTTAATTTCACTTCCGGCGTACAGTAAAGATGTAAAAAACTAAAATCAAAACTCCAACAAGATAAAAAAATGCTCCCTATATTGTACCAAAATGCTGATCATTATTAGATTTCATTCTTTGCATCAGCAAATACATACATTGACATCAGCTAAAGTTACAGGCCAGCTAAACATAAATAATATTGTAATGTTTCCTTTTTGTGGATTAATTGCGTGTATTGGCCCACGTTGGGGACCAAGAAAAATTGCTTGGTCATGAACATTTCGATATTATGAATACATTACGATACAAATCGATTTGACATGTACCAACTTAGCTGCGAGGGAAACATTGATGTTTTCTCTAAACCTAGTAGTACATAAGACTTACATTAAAGATAATTTACTGTAACAGAGTACCAACGACCACTTTTCCTGTAAAATTGAACGTGTGACTTCTAAAAAGTTACTATTATGTGTTCCTGGAAATCGATTAAATATTAATAATTTAAAAACTTTCCTGGGAAAAAAAAAATATCCGCTCTTCATTTGCAGGCAAGAAGGGGACTCGTAACAAAAAAATCCCAGCCAGATGTGTGAAATTCGAACACCGGGAGCCAGGAAAAAAAAAAAATAATTAGAGATAACCCCAGCCAGCATAAGAAAAATAACGGTACTTGCCAGCAAAAAAAATTTCCCAGATGTTTTGGTTAAAGTTTACGTTAGCAAAGGCTTTCCTATATGGTCAGTAGCCATTTCAATTTCACCGTAATTTATTAACCGGCGGGTCAACGTCCGTCTGCGACGCAGGCGTAAGCAAAAGGCTCGTCGTTAGGTCAGTAAGCCGTTCGCCGAAAAAAATTTTCAAAGTTAATTGGTGCTGTTCCCGCAAAAGGCTCGTCGTTATGTCAGTAGACGTTCACCAAAAAAAGTTTCAACAAGTTAATTGCGGCTTGTTCGCAGCAAAGGCTCGTCCGTTATGTCTCTAGCCGTTCACCGAAAAAGTTTCCACAAAGTTAATTGCGGCTGTTCGCAGCAAAAGGCTCGTTCGTTATGTCAGTAGGCCGTTCACCGAAAAAGTTCCCAAAGTTAATTGGCGGCTGTTCCAGGCAAAGGGGGACTCGTCGTTATGTCAGTAGCCCTTTCCCCGGAAAAGTTTCACAAAGTTAATTGGCGCTGTTCGCAGCCAAAGGCTGGTCGTTATGGTCTGAAAAATGAGACGTCCTTTATAAGCTGCCCCAATAAAAATAATCGACTAATGTAATTCCTAAATAACCTGTTTTTGGGTTGGAAAGACTTTTTAGCATTTATACCAATGTATGGTAAAAGAATTATGGTCAACTTTGTTGCGAGTTGTGAAAAAAAAAAACCAAGGGTCGTGAAAATGAAATATGTTAGCTATAAATAAAAATTAAATATTAACGCTCGTCACGTATTCAGTTTCCGCATTGTTCAAAACTTTGAAATAAGAATAAGGTACGGACCGCCTTAGTTACAGCAAGGCGCCCTAAAGTGTGACCACTTTTAATTAATTCAACCATTCTTTAGTGCGCGTATACTATATCCAATGAGAAGGTCAAGGATGGCTATTCCCCCCCACCCCCCCCCCCATACGGGCCTGTTTAATAACCTCCACATGTGAAAATTTATGCAGCTTTTATGAGTTTTAGGTAGTTTTTCAAGGAATTGTATTTGGAGGGTAAAGTAATCAGTCAATCAACGGTCGGCATTGAATTTGGGACATTATCGTTGTTTGTTTGTTGTTTGTTTGGTTTGTTTGTTGTTTGTTTCATCTGTAGCCCTGTTGCTAGGCTAACTACAGCTACGTGTATCTAGATCGAAGATTTAGCATGAAAAAAGTTTACAAGAGTTGATTGGGGATCAGATTTTATAAGCATGCAGGTGTTACATTTAAAAAATCTCCGACCCACCGCACGCAATAAATAATGACCAGTTCATGACCTAAATAATGATTTTTGTACAAAGGAGGCGAGGGGGTCATGTAATTTTCAACCTGATAAAGGGTGTGTCTGGTTAGTATTTAGCCTGAGATCAGGCTCCTGAAGAAGAATTTGCCGAGCGAAGCGAGCCGAGTCGCTGCCTGGTTACCAGTCGGCCAAGTTACAGTTTACAGTCGCGGCAAGTTACAGTTTCACGCTTTTTAGCTTATCGGTCGATCGATCGATTCGAATTGCTACACCTTCGTATGCCAAATTGACAAAAAGTTTAAAATTTAAGTTTATATTGGAATGGAATCAAAAAAGATATAGTTAAACAAACAACATTTAGAAATAACATTTACAGTACTTTGAGTTTTACTTTGAAAATCCATTTGAAACGCCAAAGCATCAGTGAACAGTTTGCCTAAAAATATTCCCCGCTGGAAACCGTCCTGTTCCCGGTGCTTCAATGAAGTTGTATAAAACCTTGAGTTCATCTCAAATATTTGTCGATAATACTTCGATCGATAAAGCAAACATGATGTAAATTTCGTGAAAGAAGCATTTTCTCAAACCAAGGAACGAAGGGAATTGCTGATTATTTGCGTTTTTTTTGCCATCGGAACTCCTAAAAGTTCTATCTTTTTAAATGTGTAAAAACGCAGAAATACCGGCCAGAAAATCGGAAGCAACCCGCCATTTTTGTTTTGCTGTGCGATCGGGCTAACTACCCCGACCCTCCGACCCCCAACATGTACAAAATATTGCGCCGCAACTGTTTTGTTAGTGTTTATGATTTCCCAGGCATTATGCGCCTGGTCAGCGGAATTACCGAGAAAAGTTTTACACCTATAAACGGCAACTATAAACAAATTTCCCAACCCGTAACGAAAGACTCATACTGAGCTAATCTCATCCTGAGCTAAATCTCATCCTGAGCTAAACAAGAAGCAGCTCTTGATCAAATATTTTATCAAAATATTGAGTCAAATATACCGAATCTAGTATTTGTTCATTACACGTGTTCATTTAGCCTTGTTAACAATGCACCAAGAGTAACTCACGGACTGTGCAATCGTGTAAGCTGTTTCATTCAGAAAACGTCTTTTTTTACACCGTTATAAGCCCCCCGACCAAAAACCCCGGACGAAGTTGTATACGCACATGCTATCAACCAGGATTTTACGGTCTCTTAGTGAGGAATTTCCGTGACGTTGAGCGGCGAGAAAATGCCGCCTATTTCCCCATGGCATAATCCTGCCCCAAAATAGTAACTTCTGTTATGAGTGCTTAACAGGATATTGGATACAGGACATTGAAAACTCGATCAGAGGATATGGCGACCATGAAAAACTCGATCAGATAAACAGACATAACCAACAGTGAGGACTTGGAGCAGGAGGAAGGAGGTCAAGTAAGTTCAGTAGATGATCGTAAACCCGAGCTAATCCCAGAGACGTCGCTCAGTCAAGTC
The DNA here is from genome assembly GCA_029204205.1 of Desmophyllum pertusum. Taxonomy (NCBI): domain Eukaryota; kingdom Metazoa; phylum Cnidaria; class Anthozoa; order Scleractinia; family Caryophylliidae; genus Desmophyllum; species Desmophyllum pertusum. Next base: position 3,416,943 of record MU825398.1, read on the forward strand.
AATTTCCGATTACCTTTATTATATGGGCAAACTGGTCCATGATGAAATGGAAAGCATTTGATTGGTTCGCTGAGCGGTCAGAATTTTGCAATATGGACAGTTCGGGCCATACCCAGTTCTGCGAGACTGTTTTCTGTGATGTGATTGGGCTGAGACAATAACCAAACAAAGCAAATTGACCGCGAGAAATGGGCACTAGTAAAGTCTTCGATATATTTTCTCGTCGCGGCCATTGTGTAATGCTGGCGGTCGTCGAGTGATCAAAAATCACCAAACAGTCGAAGAGACCATTTATTTCTGGTTTATTACAGAATTTTCAACGAACATTTAATCAGCTTTTCACGCACGCAGTTGAATCGCGCGAATTTGTGAGGAATTCAAACTCTCGGCGCCGGTGCTCTGCGGCGAGGAAACGATGCCCTGCACCGGCCGCTGTTCTACTGTACTTGGCTTGATTGGGCTTTGCAGTTCTAGGAGGTTTCTCCTTAAAAGTCTGTAAGTAAATTAACCTGAAAAGGCTCAGAGGGCATGACAGACTTCGAGAGTCCCCCACTCATCTGTAATTTGCTTGCCATGTGGGTGGATTTGAATGCCAAGTGCTCAGCTTTTCCCAAAGTACTTCCATGCATTAGATATATTTCGGGTAGATATCTCAGTGGAAACCAGTCTCATAGGTATTGCTGTAATTTTCGAATAGCAAATGTGTGTGCAAGCATTATCATCAAATCTGAATAATTTAGCTATTGTTTTCATTTTCATGCAAATCAAAAACTCTCCCTGTCTGTACCAGTATACATTACAGTACATGTATTATTTGGTCTGGCCAATTTTCAATGCCCTGCGATAATCCTTTTTCAGGTTTAAAAAATTTAGCTTGAGATCAAGGACCCTGAAGAAAGTTTGCGAGTCGAAGAAGCGAGTCGCGCTAGAAATATGAAAGCCTTACCAACAGCCAGAAAGGGCGAGTTTGTGTTTAAATCATGTGTTGCTAGTAAACCATTTTTTTTTGCTGTGTTCGTTGTAACAAGGGCCTCTTGGATGCGACCCAGCTAAATTTTCAAAGTTAGAAATTTTCATTTTTTTTTTTGAGAAGCAATGATTGATTGTTTAGCCAGCATTAACTCAAGTGGCCACAAGCTACTCCAATAAATCAAAGGTGTCACAAAATAAAAAGTAACAGACATAAGCCATTAAAATAAAATTCAATTATTTTTAACACAAATTGCACAACTTTGACACAACCAGTACAAATAGGATAAGAATTTTAACATTAAAAATAATATGTGCATCTCGGGAAAGCTTGTTGATTACTCTGTCGCAGTTTCTTTGTCGATGAAGGACTGGACAAATAATATTACAGTTTAATCAGTATTGATTTAAAATATGTTGTAGATGTTGTAGTATATTAATTTACAAGTGGTGAAACATGCTTAAGGTAATTTTGTCCATATCAGTATCGTAAGGCGAGAGAAAGGTGCCAATTATTATTTTTGCTGAATTTGTTTTTTGGCATCTCCATTTCATTGGGGTGGTGCTGGAGATCCAGGGCTCGACAGGCCTAATTTCGGGTGCCTCGATACTGTATGTGAATGTACTGTCAAACTCAGTATCCAAACACAGAGATACCAGCAGTCAGTTTATTAATTCCGTTGGAGATGCATAACTTTAGCTCGGGATAGCCATACAGAAATTGCTTGGAGTGTGGGAAAGCGTGTAATTAATTTTTAATTATGTTTTTGACACTACATGACATGTGATTGCTGTGAGATACTATTTTGATTTTGGATGAGAAAATTATACATAAAGTTCCTGGAACAAAAATGGACAAGATGCCACACCACCGGTTGCCTATTTGCCACTTGTGAGGTATTAGCATTAAACTGGCTTTGGATCACCGTGATGCTATGTTAAAAGGTCACAGCGCAAATTTGAAGCCATAAGTGAATACCACAAATTCATAACTTGATTAAATTTAAAAAAATAATAATAATCTGTCAGCATTTGGTACCATGAAGCAACGCAAACTCACCCAATGCCTCCCAATCAATGTGCTAATTTATGATAAATACAGTCAAAGCTCTCGTTGCCACCACTTGCCATAGCGACCAAGCTCTACATGTAGTTACACAACCCCTTTTAGGAAAAAATTATGTACCAACGGTATTTTCCTTTGTTTTAAGCTCTCGTAGCGACCAACTTGTTGTGCTTAAACCTCAAGTTACGGACCACATATTGAATCCTGAGGTGGTCGCTATGAGAGCCTTGACTGTAATTGAAAATAAAAAGTACCAAACATGATAGTGTGTGTTAAGACCAGGAACAAATAAATGCAGGAAACCATTTCGCAGGAACATAAATAATAAGCCTTTCCTAGTGATAGAAATTAATAGAGTAACATTGTAGACTAATTTGTTTCTTGTGGTCTGACAAGCCAAATGAAATGCAATCAGCATGACCGTGTTAAAAAAAAAAAAAAAAGGAAGTATGGGGAGCAGGGATGGCACAGCAGTGGTGAGAGCACTCGCTCTAGGCTGCCGAGCAGGCCTATAGCGCGATCGTGATCCTTAGTATTGCGTGACCGCCCTCGCGCTCCGAGCTCGACGCCACGCAATACAAGGATTCACGATCGCGCTCGCGCTCATCGTGCTTTTGAGGAGCCTCTGCCTCGCAGGCTAATTCGCCCTCCCACAATGCGACCCGGAGTTCGAAATCTCGGACCCGACATCATATCTTGGCAAGGGTTTTTTGCGGATACTACGATTTTCCTCCACTCCACAAACACACATTTCAAAGTTCAATTCGATTCTGGAAAGAGTGCTAGAGTGGATTTTCACTGAAATTGCCATTATTTATTATTTCTTAATTGTATTTTAATAAAGACACTAAACCCATGAACAGATTCACTTTGCCTTGTGAATGCTTTTGTTTAAGAAATGTTGTACACGGCCAATAGTATTTCCCTACGACTTCTCTAATTTTTATTATTCCTTCATTAGATCGACTTTCATGAACCACGTCGATGGTGTCGAAACTCGTAATCTTACGCTTTGATCAATATTACATGGCGCCCAAATTACACAGACCACAGATTTTTCAACGGGCCGTGGCATAGAACAAAAGTTATCGGCATATGACTCTGTTTGACCAAAATGAAGTACATGTACTCTAGTTTCTAACATATATTTTTTTAAGAACCAAAAAAATTGTTACATACCTTTAAAAATTTTCACTTAACCAACGAACAAAACCTGTAACGCGCCTTCGAAACTAACACGTTGATCGATTTTCAACGCAATAATCTTACTCCCCAACGCGAAGGACGCCATCTTCTTTAGTTTCAAAGTGATGTTGCTGAGATGTACCCTTTATACTCCGCACAGTATTCATGGGATAAGCCACAAGGACAAAAACGATGGGTTTAGGAAGCTGGGTATGAATGGAGTTTTCCATAAGGGCCAAGACGCCATTACTGATGACGTCATCAGGTCTCCATAATTGGGTATGGCCCGAACTGTGGACTGCTAAGATGGACCGACTCACGACTCATTTCGCCGAATTCCTTTATGAATATTGAACCGAAAGAAAACTGTTTTCTATTCAAGTAAAACATATTTACTTAATCTGGAAGACAATTCGGCTTAAACATTCGCCGAAGTGAGCCCTGAAAAAATGCAATTATAGTAATGCTTAACTTTGGCGCGCCGCGTTATCCGAGTGAATGGCCGGTTCATTAATTTATCAGCAAAAGTAAGTTTTTTACAAAAAGCCTTATAAAAAAACTTTTTGAAAAACTAGCTGTTCGGTCTCGGCGTATTGGGCAATATTGTCGAGTTCTTTTTTTGCAATTATGGACCTCGCCTTCGGCTCGCGTCCATAAACTTGCCAAAAAAGAACTCGATCAATATTTCCCCCATTACGGACCCACGTAGTCACATCTATATATATTATATGGCTGGCTCTAATGAGTGGGCAAGATGAAGCAAATCTCGTGCTCTGATTAGCTACCCGCGCGTTGTCCCAATATGGCAGCCATTCTATAGGACCCGCCTGGTATCCGCCAATGAAAACTATTTACTGATGCCAACCCCAAAGATTTTCAATGCATTTTCTATCGAAAGAAAGAAATATAATGTCATGAACAGAAGATAAACCAAATCATTGGACTGTCTTTGCGTCCTTCGGTCATATGATAAAACCTTTATTGACCAAGCTGATTTCGTCTCAGGGTCTCTGTCAATAAAACACGCACAAAAAAAACCAAAGAAACTTGGCCAATCTTCCGCCATCTTCGACCCACGCTTGGCAATACCCATATTTCCCTTGCGTAATATGTGGGAGGCGATAATGGTTAGGCCTAATGGTTAGCGCCTTGGACCTCGACCAGGCTCGAGCGCTAGCCCGCGCGTCATTTGTGTTGTTGGGGGTTATTTTTTTTACAAAGTGTCTGCGCCGGCCAGCCAATTAAGGTCCAGATATGTCGTTTGCATCTGTGGCGATATACCTGCGATGATAGCATCCGTCCCAGGAGGAGTAGCGATACTCTAGGTCGGCTTCATGCTAATGCGGAAACCGGATTAAGCACACCGACCTGATCAGGCCCACTAGTCTTGTAAACAGACTTTGACCTTAAAATTGTTTATATTGCGTAAATATAGCCCCATAGCCTCCTTTTTTTAGTATCGTCCCCCCCCCCCCCCCCCCCCCCCCATGGAAGGACGTTCCGAATGTTGAGCCATCAAACGTTGTGACCTGACGGCGGATCATGAGTGTGAAGGGCCGCCAAACTGATATGCCCAAACCTGGAGCTGTGTGACGATCCTGTAACCATCAAACTTAAAATTAGAAGACCGGACTCATACGTGGTCTGATAGTTCACAATGGACTCGAAAACGAGGTCTATATTGGTGCACCATAATCAATGTCAACAAATGGCCAGATGTTTTAAAAAACATGTCATTGTTGACAGTTGATTAGACAATGAGAAAGAAAAAGCTACTGACGCCTTAATCGTATTACATGGCCCACACCAACAAACGACGGTAAAAATATTTGGGAGATATCACTCATAAACTACCGTTCGATTATCGAAAAGGAGGAAGCTACAAGTGAAAATAAATCAAATTTTCACTAATTGCAGTGCTGTTGAGATTAACGTGGGTTCTAGCAAAGAAATTGTAACGAGGTTTAACTTGGTGTCATTCATAAATATACATTATCGTGCTTTCCCAAAAGCAATAACCAACATTCTCATTCGACGACGAGCTTCGCTCTCGTGATCAGAGCCAGGACAGTTACAGCGAACGTTTATTACAGAGAACACGAAGATTTGCTTTGATGCCAGCTCAAAAGGGATGGCTTTGAAGAAACTGAGGCCCAAAGTTCGGACAGGAAAGTGGTTATATCTACAATAAGGAAAGCCCCTCACCGTTTCATCAACTAGGAGAAGACTACAAACCGGTCAAACAACCAGCAAGAATGTATTAAATTTACGGGTGGAGTCTCCGTTGGTGGAGTACTGCGACATGTTATCAGGGTAACATGCAGGGTTCTATGCGCTGAGCCAAAAATCCTGTGTGGAAGGGTTACGTTCACGGCCATCATATGGCATGTTCTAGAGGATCCACTTATCCTCCCACGGGTGAGCTTTCTTTCTTTTACGCCATTAACGTCATTAACTGCGAAGTTTACCACGGTATAAAGCAGTGATCTAAAAAAGGTCTAGACATACAGCAAGGTTGATTTTCATTATTTGACATGTTGCAGTGCCTTAACTTCAAGAAAAGATTTAGCCAAATACTAGATTACACAAAAATAGGCAGCCTAGAAAGAAAAAAAACAGCTTCACTTATAAATTGCATACACTTCTATACCAGTACCTGTGGTGGTACGTGAGACGCCTTTTAGGCGTTAGAAAAGGCATTTCAACCTTTAAAACCCGTGTCCAAAAGCTTGGGCTGCCTGCTGAAGAAAGAACATTGAATCAAGTTGTCGCATTGTTAGGCAAAGCAGGGCGAAACACAACTGGACATGATTTTGCTACGCTGGCGGGAAAAGGGGGGGAAAGGCAGGGAGACACAGGGAAGATCCTGCCATGCTCAGAAAAGCCCTCAAAGAGTTAGAACCTCGGAAGTAGAAAATAAATTGTGAGGATTTGTATCTCGTTTAACTATTGTGAAAAACTTCACTAAAAGTAAAACTATGACATAAAACTGTGTTGATGTGTTCTATACGAGAGCCATGCAACATCCAATTAGATCTATTCCGTATTGCTATGTATTAGAAGGTCCATTTCAGCCACTATTACGTGGTTACTGTCATCATAGTTATGGTGTCGTTGTCGTTGTTCTTTGTTGCCGGCAGTCAATCCATCCTTCTGAATAATAATATTGCAAGTTCACATTTCCCTTATTAAAGACATCCATTCCATTTCTCGTTACTCTCAGAATACACAGTGACGAAAGGAGGACAAATGCACGTCAAACTTTGAGAGAACGGCAGTTACGGTTATGTTGGTTTTGCAGCACAACGATCCTAACACGATGAAGTACTTGGGCCATGAAATTAAAATTCTCTGCAAGCAGTTTGAGAGATTGGTATTGAGATGCCAAACTCCATGAATGGATTTCAACTTGGCAACTTTTACGGTGAAAACTACGCATCATTCTTCTGTGATCGTACCAAACGAATATCTGGAGAGGTTGCAAGCAAATACAAGCAATGCAATATCTCCTGATGATTCCATTCAGGAAATTTCCTCATGATTGTCCTAAACTTGTTCAAGCCGTCAAAGAAGTATTCAGATGAGAGATTCCACAAACGCAAAGTGGATGAGAGGAGTGGCGATGAAGCAACCCTCGACAAAATCGCGTCAGATATTCAAGAAGCTGCACAAAGCCCCCCCAAAAACACATCTAGGCTTTGTGTGAAGTGTGTACGATTCTTGTGAAATTTATTGTCTCAACAAACAATGTGACAACGATCCACAGAAGACGAGATACGGACTGGGGCGGCTCCCTTTCGATTATTGAAGCTGAAGTTCTTAGAGAATTTCTTCCAAATGCTTCTTGAAGCACAAAGATTGTACAAAAGATTGCGAGGTTCTCGGTGTCTACAAGAGATGATCCATTTCAAACCCCGCCGCTTTTTGAAGGAGCTTCCTGCGTGATCTCCATAAACGTTATTTGGATCGTCACGCAACGCTTCAGATGAGCGTTGTGTGACGATCCAAATAATGGCTGCGAAATTCGAAAGACGCTATCCTCGAGTCCAGGGGAAATTATTCGAAGGACGGCTAAACGGAGGACTAAAACCCCACCCCCGAAGCTGAAAACGGAATACAGTAGCCTGCGTGACTCCTGTTTGCACGCCGGATAGGAAACACAGAGTCTCCCTCGGTCATGCGCAAAAAAGAAGAGCTCTGGGGTCGAGATCAAGTTCCCGGATCAAGTTACAAAAGACTCTTTCAAATTTGCATAAATATTGATATTGGATTTCTAGACTGTTCACAGCCCTGCAAACGACATGACGCGCTTCATGAATGGCCGTTGTCAAGGTGATGACAGTTGTTACGCCTTTCAGCCAATGGGAATTTTCCGTTGCTGGAGGAACGGGAAATATAGTTCTCAAAGATGTTTACAGCCCCTCTATTTTTCTCCTTCCCCGCCCCCTACCCCCACGCTCGCGCTTCGCGCTCAGTTCCAGTTCGCTCGCAGCTACAACGATCTGAGAAAATAGAGAGGTGTGAACAGTCCTATTGCTGGTTTGCAACCATTCCCGAGAGATTTAAATGACAAAGATCCTGGCGGCCATGTTGGATGACAGGAACAATAAAGCTAATTAGAATTCTTTTGTTAATGGTCATCCAACATGGCGGCGATGACGTCAGTTGCAAACCAAGAATTGGATTTCAATCTCATGGCATGATTACAAAACAAAATGAGTACGTTTATTCGACAACATCCGATTCAGCACTTACTTCAAATCATTTTCGGCGTTTGATCCTCGACAGCCTGCCTTTTCTCTTGTTCTTGCCTGCATTATGCAAATGATTGCGGAAATATAAAATGCGATGATGCGATTCTGTAAGCGAATGTTTAACGGTTCGGCGCATGTGTCGGCTTTATCGACTTGGTCACATTTATTTCTCAATACGTCAGTAATCATATACTATAATTAGTCCAAGCAAAACGCCAATGACCAAAATTTACAACAAATTTCAATGGATTACACTGAAAATGTCGACATTGAATACCGGAATAAATTACCATAATAAAGTATTGGCCCGAAGGATTTATCGGGTAATTTATTCTGGTATTCAAATTTCGATATTTTCGATGTAATCCGTTTAAATGTTTTGTGAATTTTAGTCATTCGTCGTTTTTCTTGGACTAATAATTATAGTATGTGATTACTGAAGTATCGAGAAGTGCATGTGAGTGGGGTTTTTTTTAAGGATAACTGTTGAAAAGCCGGCACATGCGCCGAACCGTGAAACACTCTAATATTTATAGAAGACGCTCTTTGTGCTCGAATTATGGCGTAACGAGCTCAACGAGCGTAGTGCGTGAGGCTATCGATTATCATATCATTATCATACGAAATCGAAAGGGAAAGCGGAAGGACCAAAGCGGTAATTTCCTATAAAATATTCGCAACTTCACACTGACTACAGCCGATCATGGAGTTTATACAGTCCCATACCGTTGGTGTAACATTCGTTCTTTGAGAGGAAACATTTCGATTGTGAACATCCATCTGAATCATCCTTCCGGTTTGCAGTTTGGACTTGTTGTGTACAGTGAGTGGTTGGAAACTACGATGGGAAAGTAACAGCTCGAAACAGCAAAGGAAAGCCCACAGAACTATACTTTTCGTCAGCAGGATGGGGCGTTGTTTCTCGAGCTGTATCGATAATAGTGACCGTCGACGACGTCGACACCCACACCGACACTTCCAAGAGGTAAATGAAAGACCCGTTAGTCTCTCACATCACGACGCTGCTTACAGTCTGTTTCTCTCTCGAAATCACTAGCCTTGGGTTTACGCGCATGTTGGTTTGGGGTTTTTGGGGGGGTGGGGTAGCAAGAGAGCTTGTTCGCAGTCTAGTTGGATAAACGCTCGTCGGTCCTTAAGAGAAAAGGCGGACTGCAAGCAGTCTAGTCTATCTAGCTGAACATATTGAGACAGGGTTTAATTCCAAATAGAAACTTAAAATTTCGCCTTTGGGAGTCACGTTTTCCACAAAACGCTGACTTCCGTCATTTCACGTTGTTGCACATACACCTTATTCGATGGTTTAACATATAATACGCGCGGATATTTTCCGAGCCCCGTTGGGGCTCGGAAAACTACGAGCAATGAGAAAAATTTCCGCGCGTATTATATGTTAAACCATCGAAAGGAAATGAAAAATTTCCCTGCTAGTATTCGCTCTGTTCAACTTAGCCTGCGAGCAGGCTCTCATTCGCGCGATGAGCGCGGAGCGCGATCGTCCCACTCCCTCGCGCTCCGCGCTCGAACATCACGATCGCGCTACGCGCTCATCGCACGAATGAGAGCCTGCTCGCAGGCTATGTTCAACTGGTCAATACGGACTCATATTTTGCGTGTTTTCTTGACCTTATATGGTGAAATGACGTAATAGTGGAATAATAATACGAACGTATTTTATAGGAGCTAGAAATAGAAAAACAATAAAAACGACTCACCTAACGTCCATTGTATATTCCTTGTGTTTGCGTCGGTGATTTAGGCCGTTTTAGAGCGTTTTTAGCGAGTTTTAGTTTCACCATTTCTAGCTTCTAAATACGTTCGTAATCAGTTCCCATACAAACCCTTATACTAGTTTAACGCTATTTCACAATGCGACGCTTGAGATAACGTGGCACGTTGTGGAATTTGTACAGCTCCGCAAATGATCCCGGGACCGCAAATGATCCTCGACCGCAAATGATCCTCAAATTGGACCGCAAATGATCCCAGGACCGCAAATGATCCCCAGAGTCGACCGCAAATGATCCCGCTAAAAATCGAGGAACGGCGTGGACGGTGGACCCGATTTTTTTCCATTATGGATATTTTTTCCTGACTAATTCTGGGTTACTGATGACGGAAGTGATCGAACACCGCATGTTATATTGTTTTCGCGTCACCAAGATTCATTAATTACCTATAAATTTCGAGATTAAAGACGGTATTCTTTCGCCTTTCACGGAAAATAAAACGGTCATTTCACGCAAAGTCCGGTCACACTATATTCCACGTAATACGAGCGGTAATAGTTTCAATTATTAATTCTCATTTCACGAATATCACGGCTGTTTAGTTCACCTGTCACGAGAAAATAAACAATATTTTCACATTTACCCCCCAAAATATGGCAATTCACGGCTCACAAAAATAATGCTCTACCACTTTAATTTCTTCATGTGCCAAAGCCGTGTTGTCTCGTAACAAATTTTTATAGCGCTATCCAACCGTTCAAGACTGAAAAAAAATCCCGCTTATATTTCATTCTTGTCGTTGTCGGAAATTAAAGTACGAGAATGCAAATGTAGCACGAGAAGGAGCAATTTAGCCATTTTCGCACTGCAAGCACATGGGAGAAGCAGCTACCTCGCATGACTTTCTATTGTATCTTTTTCCTTTGACCGCTGACCGATTTGCAAGAATCATCATATAGATGGAGGCAAATAAATGGCTGCCTCCTCCACAGGCTTTTCGGATGTCAATCACCGTGACAGCAACCCTAGGGTGGCTTTCGCGCTTGTCTTCGCAAATAATTACAGTACCGAAACTATTGTCAATATGTAAATGAAACCCAAAAACGGCCACCTTATGGCCGTCCCGATGAGAGTTCTCAGAGTTCTCACAGTTTTCACTCTTCATCATGCTAGCCTATGAATAGGCTCCGCGGTGGGGATGGGTAAAAAGACTGCGAACAGCATGTAATAGAATTCACCGGAAATGTTATTTGCCGATTTCGTGAAGTAGTTTGCTGTCGGGTGTCAATTTCTGTCTAGCTTGTTTCATGGCACAGAATACCGTCTTTAATCTCGAAAATTATAGATAAATGAATCTTGGTGACGCGAAAACAATATAACATGCGGTGTTAACTCTTGTGTAAGTCTGCAATAATTCTAGACGCGGATGAATTTCACCGCGAAAACCAAAAAAACACCTTCTCGAATTAACTATTTTTACTGATATCTTGCGTTAGTTCAATGTCTTCAATGATTTTATTTTTTTACTAAAATCTGCATCAATGCATAAAAAAAAAATTCGATCACTTCCGTCATTAGCCTGCGTCGCAGACGGACTTGACCGCCGGTACCGGCGGTCAAGTCCGTCTGGCGACGCAGGCTATTCCGTCATCAGTAACCAGGTAACTAGATAAAAATGTCTAGCGTGCACGGTTTCAGTTCTTGGGGAAAATATTCAAAATGGAAAAAAAATCGGGTCCACCGTCCACGTAGCCTGCGAGCAAGAGAGCTTGCTCGCAGGCTACCGTCCACGCCATTCCTCGATTTTTAGCGGGATCATTTGCGGTCGACTCTGGGGATCATTTGCGGTCCTGGGATCATTTCCGGTCCAATTTTGGGATCATTTGCGGTCGGGGATCATTTGCGGTCCCAGGATCATTTGCGGAGTTGTACAATACAGTTGAATCCCGATAACTCGAACCTTTTTCGATTTCCCTTCAGGTCTAGACTGCAAAACAGTCGTTATTTTTCCGCTCAATAAGGCGCGAAGCGCCGTAAGCGTGATCCTCGCGCGCGAAGCGCGCAAGCCTCGCGCGCCCACAGGGCGGGTGAGGCGAGATAACTCGAACCTTTTTCGATTTCCTTGAAGGAAGCTCGAGTTATCGGGATTCAACTGTAGTACAAAGGGGAAGGCAGGATCGTCTCTGGTGGTCAATTTGTATAATATAGCTTCTCTATGCACCTTTTATTGAGTTACGTAGTTGGAATTGTTTTGGAGGGTAAAGTAAATCAATACTAATTAATGAACCAACCATTGAATGTTTGTTTTTTTGTTTCTATCTACTGAGCTTGCTAGCTCAATCAATCAATCACTTTATTTCAACACGATAAATCAATCAGCAGAGCTGGAGGGGTCGTGCACTTAATTTAGTCATTTAACAGAATACAGAAATGCTATTAACCTTAAAATGTATATACAAACCTTAAAATCTCTAAACTACATGTATATATTTCATTTATCTATATTTACATTATATGCATGCTTTATTGAATTTCGGAGTTTAACTTATTAATAATATTCATAACTGTGATCTTTATGTTTTATGAGGGCTACGGTGGAATCGAAATTCATTTTACTAAAGTCAAGTTTGATTAATAATCGCTTGAATTCGTTAAAATTTTCGGTCGTCGATTTCCTACTAGGTAGACTGTTCCACGCTATTGCTCCTCGATACTTTATGGAGTTCCTAGTCATGTTCGTTTCTGGTCTTGGGAGAATAATGTCTCCATTTCTTCTACTTTCGCGGCTCGAGTTTCCTCTGTACAAACAAATCCGTGAATTCTGTGACGGTGTGGCCTTTTATACATTTGAAAACGAACTCCGTCAATCGTTTCTTATATACTTCTTCCAAACTGTCCCATCGTGTACGTGTTAAGACGTCTTCAGCGCTGGTGTCCCATGGTAGTCCATATACAATGCGGCCAGCCCTTGTGTGCAGTTTTTCCAGGTTACTGAGGTGTGTCTTATTGCACGCTCCCCAGAGCACTAGGCCATACGTAACCGATGGCAATATGACCTTCGTGTAGAAGTCCTCTAGTTGCTCCCGGGGAAGAAAACGCATACGTCGGAGTAAACTTAGTTTGGACGCAAAGGACTTCGCTACATTTGCAGCATGATCAGACCAGGACATCTTGTTGTCCACTTGTACCCCTAAGAGTCGTTCTGAGGTTGTCCAGTTTATGATGTTGTCACCAAGACTCAAAGCTTGAATGGATCCAATAAATGGTTGCCTTTGCATAATCATTGCCTTGCACTTGCTTGGGTGTGGTACCAGTAAATTCCTGTCGCACCATTTTTTTAGTTCTGTTAGTACATTGTTTAGTGTATTTGTTAGTTCATCAATACTATTTGTGATACAATAGATTGTTGTATCGTCTGCATACAAATAGGTTTCAGCAGAGTGTACTGCATTTGGGAGGTCGTTCGTGAAGAGTGAGAATAATGTGGGTCCCAGAACTGACCCCTGCGGTACTCCGTGTGATATAAATTGTGTGTCCGAGTCACATCCGTTAATCCTGACAAACTGTCTTCGTTCTATAAGATAGTGTTTTATCCACAGCCATATATCTCCCATGATTCCAAGCTAACTACTGTAGCTACATATCTAGATCGAACTGAATCGATTAATCGGCCGACAGCCGAATTGATCTTCTTCATGGAAGTAATATTACTGTTTTACTTCGCTGATTGATTGTAGGGTTATCGGACGGAGCCGATGCGGTACATGAAGGGCGGAGCGGGTATGTTGGGAAGTCGAGTGGTGAGTTGCAAAGCATCTATTAAAGTAAAATACGTGTATTCCCATACAAACCCTTATATTTTAACGATATTCAATACAACGCTTGGGATAGAGTGATTTTATTTAACCCGTGAAACAACACCTAACAGTTAGTACTAAATAGTCAAAACTGTCAAAAGAAAGCAAATGAACGTAACCGATGGCAATATGACCTTCGTGTAGAAGTCCTCTAGTTGCTCCCGGGAAGAAAACGCATACGTCGGAGTAAACTTAGTTTCAAGGACTTCGCTACATTTGTAGCATGATCAGACCAGGACATCTTGTTGTCCACTTGTACCCCTAAGAGTCGTTCTGAGGTTGTCCAGTTTATGATGTTGTCACCAAGACTCAAAGCTTGAATGGGTCCAATAAATGGTTGCCTTTGCATAATCATTGCCTTGCACTTGCTTGGGTGTGGTACCAGTAAATTCCTGTCGCACCATTTTTTTTAGTTCTGTTAGTACATTGTTTAGTGTATTTGTTAGTTCATCAATACTATTTGTGATACAATAGATTGTTGTATCTTCGTTCGTGAAGAGTGAGAATAATGTGGGTCCCAGAACTGACCCCTGCGGTACTCCGTGTGATATAAATTGTGTGTCCGAGTCACATCCGTTAATCCTGACAAACTGTCTTCGTTCTATAAGATAGTGTTTTATCCACAGCCATATATCTCCCATGATTCCAAGCTAACTACTGTAGCTACATATCTAGATCGAACTGAATCGATTAACCGGCCGACAGCCGAATTGATCTTCTTCATGGAAGTAATATTACTGTTTTACTTCGCTGATTGATTGTAGAGCATCGGGGATTTCAGGTCAGAGGAGCCGATGTACTTCGACGCCAGCCTCGGAACGATGTCGAGAAGTCGAGAGGTGAGTTGGAAAGCATCTATTAAAGTAAAATTCGTGTATTCCCAGACTTATAGTACACTCAACAAAATTACTCGTTTCTGATTGGATGAGAGCAGTACAATTAATCCCAAATTGTACTCTGAAGAAGTACCTATTAGGTTTCTATGGTAACGATGATTTCCGAAGATCGTCCGAGGATTTCCGAAGAGTGCAAAATTCACCCAAAGGCATCCGACGAGTTACGAAGATGACCCGAACCCTTCCGAAGATTTCCGAAGATGACCCGAACACTTCCGAAGATTTCCGAAGATGACCCGAAGATTTCCGAAAGTCACCCGAAGTCCTCCGAAGATTTTCGAACGTGATCGGAATGTCAGCAAATATTTCCGATAGTCTCCCGAAGATTGCCGAACGCGGTCTGCAACTGTTACACCGAATTTTTTCTCATTTTGTTGAATGTACTATAAATAAAAAATCGCACGACCTTCTCGTACAATTAGTAATTAATGGATACTCGTGATGTTTTGAAAGTTCTCAAATTGAACTCGCCGCCTACCCATTAATCACTAATTGTACTCAAAGTCGTGCGATTTCCTATACAAACCTTATATTTTAACGATATTCAATACGACGCGGCTTGGGATAGAGTGATTTTATTTAACCCGTGAAACAACATCTAACAGTTAGTGCTAAATAGTCAAAACTGTCAAAAGAAAGCAAATTAATTAGTGTATAATAGTATTTATTAGTAAAACTCTACTAGTATACTAATGCAAATGAGACAATCTGATTGGCTGAGCTACTCGTACACTATCAGCCATAAAAATATAGACTGAAAATTTCGCGCGCTCTGATTGGTTAAAAACCATGTTTTATCAGAGTATAAATCATAGAAAAGCGTGTTTTATCGTTTCGCGCGCGCAAAATCTATATTTTAAAGCACATAAAGAAGCCAAAACCATGTATTATACTGTCATAAAACACTCCGGGAATTTGAGAACACTTGAGAAATATAGAAAACACTCGCCTGCGGCTCGTGTTTTCTAAATTTCTCTCGTGTTCTCAAATTCCCGTCGTGTTTTATGACAGTATAATACATGGTTTTGGCTTCTTTATTTGTTAATTAGTGTGCAGTGGCTGGAAGTCGTCTACAAAATTGCGGTAATTTCTTCTCGTTTCTCCGAAGTTTCGGAAGAAGATTTAGAGTTAATACTAGACAATTGTTATGATTTTTACTAAAACATACGGCCGTTGTGGAGTCAAACGCTTAGCCAAAATAAAAAGGTCTAAAAATAGTTTTATCAGTAATGGTTGTATACAAAAAGCGAGAGATCGATGGCCAGACCTGCCCATACCTTAAAATTAGAATGAAGGAAGAGATGAGGGTAAAGGATAACGCAACCTCGTTCCCAGGGTCTACTCCGCTTTCAAGATGGCGGCTGGGCGCGGAGAAGACCCTGGGCTACACTGATATAACGCCCACGCTGATTGGTCTTTAGATTTATGATTCTTACATTAGTCGTGATTGGCGGAAATAGTCTTCCTTGCAAAATGGCCGACTTGCGGAGCTTTATTTTGTTATTTCTTCTCGAATTGAAACGTAAATTATTGCCTGTTAAATATTTCCCGTCTTGTTTAAATTATGCACGGCAATTTAAGGAAGAGGTGGAGTTGACGTTGGACCGTAAATTAATTTGAAATGCCTCAAGGCGCACAGATCAAGAGCTGGAATATCAAGCAAGGTGAAAATCAGATCGATGATATGATTACACGTTTATGAATGTTTAAGCTTATGTGTTATTATTCGAAGCCTGGAATTTCTTCAAAGTGCTTTTAACGGCGAATTGAAAATGTGACGGAATCCTGAATTGATGTATTGCTCGCACAAATGACGAATCGAATTTTTCACTCGTAAACTACGTGATCTGTACTTTTCAGAGAATGATTAAGCTTACAATCAAATGATTTGAACAGACAAGATACAATATTATGACCATTTTGATGCACTGCACTTAAAAGTAAGGAAAGCCCTTCCTTGAAATATTTTGTAAACTTGATTATACTTAAAATGAAGATTATAGGTTATATAAGCTGTTTTTCTCAATTTTCTAAGCTGGTATAGGTATTAAATCACCTATACAAGTTTACAACATACAGTGGAACCTCTACTTCGGGCCACCTCTATTAAGGGAACACCTCCTTTACCACACTCATATATATAATGTTTGTAATCCAGATACTGCTATGAAAGGGACACCTATTAGTTTATATTTTTGTCTGATGTTGGGAAATTATTGTTCATCGTGGTAGATAGTAGCCTCCTACGCAGACGCTCTTTGGGATCGTCATGCAATCTTTCCTCCCCCACGAACGTTCGTGGGCGAGGAAAGATTGCGTGACGATCCCAAAGAGCGTCTGCGTAGGAGGCTAGGTAGATAGATGAATATTTAATCATTTGTCTCATGATAGAGTCACTTTGAGGTGTTGTCAATGATCACAACGTTTAGACTGCTTTGTGTATACTGCTAGTCTTCATCAGGCAATCCTCATGATTATTCCAACTAGATGTTGTTCCCTCAGTGGTCTGCTGCGGTATCGATCAACAGTTATGTTTCTTGGTCATTAAGGTGGGCCTCCATGGTTGAGGAATTTCGGCAGTTGTATGTATACTGTATGTCAATAAAGACTGTACTGGGTGCAAGTTTTGTGTGATTAAGTTTCTTTTGGTGTACTGCAGGGTATTGTTTTCTTGTAGGTCATTTCTTTCAGTTTTTGTCCTTTTTGTTTTGCTGTGTTGCAATGTTTTTGTATGACATTTATTGTTCCTTATGCCCCTCAAATGTATATTGTGTTGGGGAGGTGTGAATGAATTTATTCAGAGTGATATGGGTTATTTTATTTATTTTTTTGTTCTAGGAGGTATTTTCATTTTTAGATTGACATGTATAAATAAAGTTGCTTTACCTTTATCTTATTTTCCTTGTTATGGAGTATCTTTTTAGCTGTAGTAATTTTTTTTGTGCTGGGGATAGGGTCCTGAAGAGGTAAAATAGGAACTGGGATTTGCCTTTTTTTCACTGGAAAAATGGGATTTGGGGCACCAATTTTGCTGTTGGAAATGGGGTAATTTGAGCAAGCATTAGGCTGGGAGGGAGACTAGGATTTGGGCAAAATATGGGCTGACCATGGGCCAGGGCCCTCTTCATATATTTTGGGTGCTACTCTACCTTACTTGTGTGAGTCAGAAAAGTGTGAACACTTTGATTGGGTGGTCCCAAAATCCGCCAAAAAATCAAGCACTTTGGGCAGGTGTAAAAATTGTTACTGTTTTTAGCTAAAATAAAATGACAAAATATTGGCTAACAAACACCACCCCCCCCCCCCCCCCCTTTCAAAAATTCTAGATCCACCACTGCAGATAGACAATAAATAAGTACCCGCCCTCAATAGAGTTATTGTTCTCCAGTGTACAACTAGAACAGAAACAAGTAGTCAGAAAATAGGGTATGGATTTTAAAGACCAGGGCCCGGTTGGTCAAAAGATGGATAACACTATCCACCGGATAAATCGCTATCCAACAGATAGTGTAGTTTGTTTTGTTAATACTTATCCACTGGATAGTGATTTATCTGGTGGATAGCATTATCCACCTTTTGAAAAACCTGGCCCCAGGTCTGTAATAGTGTACAGAAAGTTATACATTTTGGTTTCAGTACTGGATGGCACAATCCCTCCAAAAATTCAAAGTACACCCCAGGGCATAAAATATAATAAATACCGTAAAAGCTCTATTTAGCCCCCACCTCTCTATTAAGCGCCCCCCCCCCCCCCCCCCCCTTTTCATCAGACTGATGTAATAATGTATTTAAAGAAATATTTTCTGTTGTTTCAGTCACTTTGTATGGAAACATGGTCTTAATTCCAGAACTATCATTGAGTTAGGATATAAATGACACTGCATTTGTAAGACGGTGATATATAGCCCATTTCTTGTTCTGTTTAGTTTGTGGTGTAATAGTAAAGCCTGGGGGGAGGGGAAGTACTTGACCCATGTTTGGGTATAGGGGTGCCGCTAAGGGTTTGAAAACCTGACCCTGTTTAGGACAAAAAAAACAACAATAAAAACCCCTAAAATACCTACCCTGTGTAGGACATCCGCTATTTTAGGACCCTGTTTAGGTTGCAAATTATTTAGCGAATCCTGTTTGACTGATACGCGGGAAACGTCTCCGATCTCTAAATACTGTATAAACCGTATTTTTACGACAGTCGTGCAACCATACCCTGTTTAGGACAGACGTGCATTAAATTATATACCCTGTTCAGGGCAGAGAGGCCAAAAACCATACCCTGTCCAACGGCATGTCCCCGTATAGGCCACATAAGGGAGTACACCCCCCCCCCCCCCCCCCCAGGTAGTAAAGTTTGAAAAATGAATGTGAATTTTCTCGAAAATTTATGATTTGAAATAAGCCCCCCCTCTCTATTAAGCCCCCCTCTCTAATAAGCTCCCCCCCCCCCCCCCCATTCTTGAGACCTGAAATTAAATAAGCCCCCGGCCCCGGGCTTTAACGGTAATTATTGGTTTCCAAATAAAAGCTAAATATAAAAGGCTATAAAACATTGTCATCCACAGAAACCACGCAGGGAAGCCTCCCACTTTTTTATACAGTTGAAATTACACTTTGATATTTTACTAAATTAATTTGAATCTGTTTAAATGTTTGTGAGTTTCCATGCTGAAGTGTTGAGGAGGAAGCAATCTTTATTTAGATAACACACACAAAGTACTGACTCAGCATGAACCTTAAAAATATCACCTCTAAATAAAAACAATCACACAAAGATTCGACCATGATCATGCTGCATTAATATTTTTTTTATTAATTAAATTGGGCATGACTTTCGTGCTATAAAAAACAAAAATTACAAGGTCGCGATCCGAGCACGAAATAAACCAAATTAATCGACCAAAAAATAATATATCCACCCAAAACTATCCGCTTTTAAACTTTCGACAACTTTCCTAACTTGACTTTCTTTATATGATCGTGCGTTGTTTATACAGCTAAACTGGTGCTAAATAACAGTCATAAAATGTGTAATAAACCTCACCTTAAATAAAATAGACCGCTCAACAATCATGCGTAAAGACAGCAGAAATCTATTCGAAAATTCAACGGACCACAAAAACGTTATTCCGTGGCTTAATTTGGTGTAAAACGTGTTAAAACGAAGCTCGCCAGCTTCCTTCCAGTAGCCATTTTGAATCCCGAAACCGCTGGTCAAGTGTAGCGAAGACGACCATATTGAATCCTGGAACCGCTGGTCAAGTGTAGCGAAGACGACAAAATACTCCACGATTCGTGGAGTATTTCACAGCGTAGCCCAGGGTCTTCTCCGCGCCCAGCCGCCATCTTGAAAGCGGAGTAGACCCTGGGAACGAGGTTGAGGATAACGCTGATATCGTTATCTCAGTGTCACTCTAGCTGTAACAGTTTGGAGGCGGGAAAGGGGATACAGTTGAATCCCGATAACTCGAATTTAACTCCCGCTAACTCGAACCTTTTTCGATTTCCCTTCAGGTCATTTTCTTACTAATTTTACTCTTAATAATTCGAACCTTATTTGACGAGGTGTAATGACTTAAAGCATTCTCCAGAACACTGAATTTATTTTGAATAAAGTTGAGCAGCATGTGTTCGGGAAGTGTAGAGATATACAAACTGACAATACATGTATATCGTACTTTAAGAACATGTTTATGTACTGCTGTAACTAAAACAAAACGATCTTACATTAGAACATAAAATTAAAATGTTTATTAAAACATTTGCGTTTTATGTATTAAGGTATCAGTATACCCCAAATGACTATCATGCGTTGGCGCTGTTTTACGGTCAGACGTTTAACAAAAAACCCAATAAAGTATATATTTCTTGAAAGCTTAAGAATTGTAGATTACGAATATGTATTCATTTGAAGTAAAAAGATTAACGTGTTTCGAATATAGCGCTCAATTTCAAAAAGTATATCGGTCCACAAATCGAGTTCGTTTCCGGCCGGAATTGAACGGGAAAAGGCGAAAAACAACGCTACGTGTTCTTGACACCTATCTCTAAAAAATAGGTACGCAACGCGTACATGTGTGTACTGTAAGGTTTTCCCTAGGTTGATTTATCATTTGGAAGTGGTAAAGTCTTTGTCACTAAATATGATTTACTCAAAATACACTAGCCAGCTTGGAAAGGATGGTGGGGATAGAAGGGAAGAAACTGGGAAGGGTGTATAAAAATAAAATTCACATCATAACAAACTGTGTTAATTTTACTTGCCAGATAAATTTATTATTTATCTAATCTTGATAAATATGAAGAATGTAATTTACAGAAACAGAGTTGTAAGACTTGAAGAATGTGAATTGAACTGTATTGATAATTGTTTTTGTTTTTTTCAAAACTGATCAGTTATGTTAAGCTTGAAGAAAAAAGTATCAATTCATTATTTTGAGATAGTGACTGACTTCACAAGCCAAGTTAAAACCAAAAAGAACAAAGTAATGTAATGATCAGAGGGACTCCGACATGGCGTTTCCATACTGAGCTCTATAAATTTGTGTGGAACATTTTGACAAATAACTCGAGTACGGAATACCGCACAGACCTGAGACTTGGACTGATTCCTTATTTATTTATTATTTATGACTTGTCAATTCCTTGACTTCATTCATTGAACGGTTTTGATTTTTTAATTTATGGCGTGACAGTGAAAACCGAGAAAAGGAAGGTGCCCAGTCTCGTTGGCATATTCCGAAACTGCGGAGTTCTGAGTACCTGCAAGCTGCATGTCTCTGTCGTGTTCCTTTATTCTTTCACGCATCGATATCGCTGTCTCATCGATATATACTTTGCCGCATTCACATGGAATCTTATGGACAACACCGTCTCGTCTCGTTTCTCGCGAGTTTCGTCTCGTTTCTCGCGAGACGCGTCTCGTTTCTCGCGAGAGTCAATGAGCCGGCATATACTCGCAAGTGACACCTCGCGTGTCAATGGCGTATGTGTCAAATGTTTTATCTACGATCCGTTGCCAAATCGATGGGACCGAAGGTCCAATGTATAAACAAGCAATAATGTTCATGTAGTTAAACGTGTTGACAGAACCAGGGTAAAACTTACTGGCAAGTACAGAAAACGATCCGCTAGGCTTGGCTTGATTCATTACGATCGTATCGAAGGTTAAATACTACACACTGGCTTTTGTAATTAAATATGCAAAATCTTGCAACAGAAATTTCAGAGCGGAATTTCTAACAAACGGGGAAAAAATATTCTAGCTGTCCTGCGCTTTGAAACCCCTTTCGATAGAGATGTTTTTCGATTCGATCCGTTTAGTAATTTTCGAGAAACGACTTTCGAGCGTGTGAGATCGAATACAAGGCATTGCGTTACGTAGAAAATTGAGACGACCACGAAGTTTCAATTGACCAATTGACAGCTCAAACAGCTGGAAACGGCGGGGGATTTTGAGGGGCGGCATTCAAAATTCTGAGACATAAGTGCAAGCTCTCTTTCCCCCGCTCTTTCTATTTTCCCTCCAAAAACACCAAGAGAGCTTTCTCGCAGGCTAGATTTATCGCGTAACTTATCGAAGGCTTGATTCATTGCGTATCGTATCAAAGGCTAGATCATTGCATCTTTCCGAAGGCTTGATTCATTGTGATCGATGTATGTATGCATGTATTGTATCAAAGGTTAGATTTATCGCGTATCTTATTGCAGGCTTGAAACATTGCGATCGTATCGAAGGTTAGATTTATCCCGTATTTTATCAAAGGCTTGATTCATTTTGATCGCATCGAACGCTAGATTTATTGGGTATCCTATCGAAGGCTTAATTCATTAGTTTTTATCCATTATACTTTGTAAAGCGCTTAGAACAGCGATAAATAAGCGCTATATAAATTAGTTATTATTATTATTCATTGCGATCGCGTCGAAGGGAGGATTTCGCATCGAAGGCTTGATTTATTGCGCATTTTATCGAAGGCTTGATTCATTGCTATTGTATCGACTTGATTTACATTATTGTGTATGGTATTGAAGCGCCGTCCATTAAAATTCGGTTATTGATTTGATCGATTGTCTGTGGTTTGTTTATCGATTTGATGTTAACAATAGAGCATTGTTAACATTTCTTTTGTTTACAATTTTACGGTATAAGTGCATAGTGTTGACTGCGCAAGCGCAGTACACACAAAAACTATGTCGGGGAATTTTGATTACTTGTCTGGTTAGCTTTTTTAAAATTCCCCGACACAGTTTTTGTATCAGACTATTGGAGAACATTCTCTCCAAATTGCAGCGAAAAAGGTTGAAAATTCGTTGCAAACGAACTTGAAACGTGCGCTTCATTCGCTGAAATTTTAGTTTCGAGAAACAGGGGAAAACATGTTTTGGGGCGTTCTTCCGGTCTGATGAGATTAAATACACAATACGCGTGAAAATAATTATGCGTTGATCGATAAAGAGAAGGCTCGTCTTACTTTAATTAACAACAGAGTTTATAATTAGCTAATTATTATTGCATTGGTGGCTGGTGACGTCAGCTGTGGTTATTACACTGGGGCTGGTGACGTCAGCTGTGGTTATTACACTGGGGATAACCCACAAATGACCTCAAATGCGCGCTTCTTATGGCCAGGAGAAGAAAGTTCTCCTCTCACCGATCGTGCTACAAGTAAATTAAGAGCTTATGGCTTCACTTTTCCCTCCATTTAGCTTCTCTGTGGGATATTCGCCCACATGGATATGCAACCGCGAGCGATTTTCAAGTTGTCCTAATTATCAGTGATGCCAGCGATCCGGTGTCATTTGAGACCTGGTTGAGACGAGTGCTTCAGCTCAATTCTCACCGAACATTCTCACCGAACAATTTCCCATTTCGGTATATTCTTACTTGAAAACGCGGACACAGTCTCTTATGTTTCTACGAACATTGCAAGATGCGGCTTTCGAATTTCGGGTGAATCCACAAACATGTCGGCCCTCGTGTTACGTGACTTTTAATACGTACATGTTGACAAACTGTTGACGGCTCTCGATTAGAAATAATTAATGCCGAGAATCGTTTTTTCTTCATAACTTTCTTTACAAGCAATCTTTTTTCGTGAAACGTTTTGGAAATGAAAGGTTTTGATGTAATCTATCTGAAGATAACAAAAAGTAAAATCTTGCAAATGGTCAAATTTGGGGTATACCTGATACCTTAAGGACATGTATTTATCAGAATATACTAGATTTAAACCGAAAATACATAGCCAATTAATAAGAAAGCAAATCAAGTGAAAATGCGCTGATTTCACTATAGTTATAAACATAGAAAAATGCGAAAAAACATTTCGCAAAAATGTGCCCCCATCTCTGCTCCCCCTACCCCCTCGCGGGCTGCAGGATTGCGGAGCAGAGTCTCTGCAGAGTTCCCACTCATACCGGTCCTCCCACATGGTGGCTCATAAACACTCGTTGTGTTCATTTACATATATATATGTCCCGTCTTGGAATTTCCCTCCCATGTGGGAGGCGTAAAGTACGCTACGCGTACTTTAGCCTCGTTTTGGCGTAAATCTTGTTTTCTCTTTAGAGCTTTGCAAAATTACGGAATTGACCCAGATTTCTTGAAATTATGCGATACTCGTGAAATGCATGTCGAAAGTTAGAATTATTTCCGAATTATTTTGGTTTCTCACTTTAAAAGCCGCTTAAGGTGGGATTCTACCTGAATGCCATTTTTCCGCCACTTAACATGGGTTTAATGGAAATATCTCGTTCGCGTTTCAAGCAATCAAAAAACTCTCCACTCATCCCATGAATCTATGTTATGGGGTGTTTTGTAAATTTTTGGGTGATTTTGGGTATTTTGGGGAGGAAATAGTTTTTTTCAAAGGAGTTGTAAAATTTAGGGAAATAAGAAATATTGAAGATTTAATGTAGTTTTAAAGTTAGAATTTGATGTTAAAAATTAGTAGATTGACAATTGACGACAGTTGATAACCACGCGCACCCGCGTGGGTATCAACTGTCTGTTGGTGCTCCAAAAAAAAATTTCCCTTCTATCCCTTCTTTAAACCTCTTAAAATTTCATTGAAATTCAGGTAGAATCCCCCCTTAAAACTTATTTATTTTGTTTTTAAACTGATGTTTGAGCGTTAGCCATTCGTCAGAGCAAGAGAGCGCTGTAATGAACCTTGTCTGTAAAGAAATACTGCTTTATCCCCAATTTTTCGGTCATTTGATGCCATCTCCCAATAACTCGAACCTTTTTCGATTTCCCTTGAAGGAAGCTCGAGTTACCGGGATTCAACTCTAGTACAAAGGGGAAGGCAGGATCGTCTCTGTTGGTCTATTTGTATAATATAGCTTCTCTAGTACAGTTTCCAGAGTTTCTATGTTAAATAACCTCACTTGTGAAAATGATGCACCTGTTATTGTTGAGTTTTAGGTAATGTAGTTCAGTGCAGGGTAAAGTAATCAACACTAATCGAACGACTGAACCATGCACTGAATGTGGACATTTTTATGTTTGTTTGTTTGTTTGTTTGTTTGTTTGTTTGTTTGTTTGTTTGTTTGTTTGTTTGTTTGTTTCTATCTACTGAGCTTGCTAGCTGCATGTCAATACTGGACAAAATCTTTTGGGACACTTCTCATTTTGGACCGTATTTTTGTTTAGTTCGTTCAAATCTAGCGATTATTGGGGCTTAAAAAATAAACTTCCACATTGATTCTCCCTTCCCCCTATACAATGTTGAACCTCAAAAGCCATTGTTTAAATTTGACATATAGTGTGTAGTCCGGTGATTCAACTTTGCAGCAAGGGGGGAGGGGATAACATATAAAATCGATTTTCAGGCAAGTGTCCCAAATTGATTGGCCAGCTGATTGTAGATCGAAGATCGATTAGCCGACAGCCGAATTGATCTTCTTCGTGGACGTAAAATTATTGTTTACTTCGCTGATTGATTGTAGGGACATTCAAGTTCTTCAGGGTACTTCCTGCCGCCGCTCGTGAGTTGAAAAACATCTAAATACAATACGTTCGTAATATTCCCATACAAACCCTTATATTTTAACGCTATTTCACAATATGACGCTTGGGATAACGTGGCACGTTGTGGAGCCAAACGCTTAGCCAAAATAAAAAGAGTTTTATCAGTAATGGTCGTATACAAAAAGCGAGAGAATGGCCAGACCTGCCCTACCCTGGGTCGGCTAGAGGTTTATTTCTCACGTCGCGTCTGAATCGGCCGGAGGCCGACGTCAGACTCGAAACCGGAAACCGCGCAAGAAAAGCCTCTGGCACCCAGGGTAGACCCACACAGCGGTCCACAGCAGTCAAACGTGACGCGCCTGCGCAGTTCCCGCCAAAACCCCACTGCAAAATGTCCTAAATTTACGAAGTCCTGCACTTCTCGACACTTTAAAGCTCAAACTTAAGAAATTTACTGAAAACTTAAGCTTTGTACTCGGAGTATGCATAGAGAATTTAAGAATTGTTCTCCACCAAGTGTCTCAGCTCGTATTTTGGTTTACCACTGCATGTTTTATAACGTTTCCTTACAAACTTCGCGGACATTACGCTTCAAACTTGTGGAAAAGTCAAGGCCGCAGAAACCGGAAGTGGCGTTAAATTAGACCTGCCCATACCTTAAAATTCGAATGAAGGGAGAGATGATAACGCTGAGATCGCAATCCCAGTATCACTCTAGCTGCAACAGTTTCAAGGCGGGACTGAAGGGATACAGTTGAATCGCGATAACTCGAACCCTCGATAACTCGAACTTCCCGCTAACCGGCTCAAACTTCCCGCTAACTCGAACCTTTTTCAATTTCTCTTCAGGTCATTTTATTACTAATTTTACCCTCGATAACTCGAACCTTAATTGACGAGGTGACAAGTTTATGTACTGCTGTAACTAAAACTATCTTACATTAGAACATAAAATTAAAATTTTTATTAAAACATTTGCGTTTATTAAAACTGATTTATTTTGTTTTTAAACTGATGTTTTGAGCGTTATCCATTCGTCAGAGCAAGAGAGCGCTGTAATGAAGCTTGTCTGTAAAGAAATTCTGCTTTATCCCAAATTTTTTCGGTCATTTGATGCCATTTCCCGATAACTCGAACCTTTTTCGATTTCCCTTGACGGAAGCTCGAGTTATCGGGATTCAACTGTAGTACAAAGGGGAAGGCAGGATCGTCTCTGGTGGTGAATTTGTATAATATAGCTTCTCTGGTACAGTTTCCAGAGTTTCTATGTTAAATAACCTCACTTGTGAAAATGATGCACCTGTTATTGTTGAGTTTTAGGTAATGTAGTTCAGTGGAATTGTCTTGGAGGGTAAAGTAATCAACACTAATCGAACGACTGAACCATGCATTGAATGTGGACATTTTTATGTTGTTTGTTGTTTGTTTGTTTCTGTCTACTGAGCTTGCTAGCTGCATGTCAATACTGGACAAAATGTTTTGGGACACTTCTCATTTTGGACCGTATTTTTGTTTATTTCGTTCAAATCTAGTGATTATTGGGGGCTTAAAGAATAAACTTCCACATTGATTCTCCCTTCCCCCCTATACAATGTTGAACCTCAAAAGCCATTGTTTAAATTTGACATATAGTGTGTAGTCCGGTGATTAAACATTGCAGCAAGGGGGGAGGGGATAACATATAAAATCAGAGGTCTATAACTATAGATACAATCTGATTGATTGTAGGATTCAAGAGATACGGTTCCACGGATACGGCTGCCGTGGCAGCTGAGTCCGCCTTCGCGCTGGGACTCGCGCTCGCGCACGACGTCGCGGACTTTGATGGTGAGTTGAAAAGCATCTAGTAAATAATATACGTTCGTAATATTCCCGTACAAACCCTTATACTAGTTTAACGCTATTTCACAATACGACGCTTGGGATAACGTGGCACGTTGTGGAGTCAAACGGTTACCAAAAATAAAAAAAAGAGTTAATGTTTTATCAGTAATGTTCGTAATTATAATACAAAAAGCGAGAGATCGATGGCCAGACCTGCCCATACCTTAAAATTCGAATGAAGGAAGAGATGAGGGTAAAGGATAACGCTGAGATCGTAATCTCAGTATCACTCTAGGCAAGAGAGGATGATTCCTCTCTTGCTCTAGGTTGGAGGCGGGAAAGGGGATACTGTTGAATCCCGATAACTCGAACCCGTCCCGGCCCGCTAACTCGAACCTTTTTCGATTTCCCTTCAGGTCATTTTCTTAAAGGAGAAGGTCACTCCAGAAAGCGCATTTTTTTTCTCACTACCATTAAAAAGTATATATGAAGATGAATTACTGACCGTAGTTTGAAGTTCCAAAGACCCTCGTAACCTCGGGAATATTGCCTTCAAAGTGTCGAAAAATTCGACTAAGGCGGCCGCCATTTTGAAGACTACTCAGCAACCTGGCCGCATAATCGTGACGTCAAATAGCCCAACCTAAATTGGCGGGAAGCGCTGTGTGATTGGTGTGCCTTCGTTCGATGTTTCGAGTCCACAATGCGGCCTCTTGTGCAGCTCCAAACTGTTGTAACAGATCGCAAAAGGATAGAAGAGGAATTATATTTCATCGTTTGCCGTTAATTGAAAAGATCTTGCCAAGAAATGGCTAGTTAAACTCGGCCGCGATAAGAGATTCTTGCCAAAACCCGATAACATTTATGTTTCTTCCGACCACTTTACGGATGACTGCTTTGAGATTGATTTTAAGTCAGATCAACATCTTTAATACTGGTAACACTATAAAAGAAAGCAGAAACCTGATGCTGTTCCGACAATTTTTAAACACGGAAAGTCGGTTCGCTAGCGAAAGAAGCAAAGTCATGAAAGAATGACAAGAGGTTAGTTTCAATTTAATTAATGCGCTGTGACAATAAAACTATTTCGTGCAACTTGTCTCGCAATTTTGTTAAGCCGTCGCGAGACAAATTGAAAGAAGCGTTGCTTAGTGTAACACCGAAATGCTGCGTTGCCGCGATCGCTTCGAAAAGTAGAACTTGATTCTGCTTCGTCGAACGGGACAATAATTAATTTTAGGAGGTCGAGGGCACGGGCGGGCGTTACACGTTAACGGCAAACGATGAAATATAATTCCTCTTCTATCCTTTTGCGACCTGTTACAACAGTTTGGAACTGCACAAGAGGCCGCATTGTGGACTCGAAACATCGAACGAAGGCACACCAAAACAGCAACTGCGTTTAAATTACACAGCGCTTCCCGCCAATTCAGGTTGGACTATCTGACGTCACGATTATGCGGCCAGGTTGCTGAGTAGTCTTCAAAATGGCGGCGGTCAATTCGAATTTTTCGATACTTTGAAGGCAAATTTCGCGAGGTTATGAGGGTCTTTGGAACTTCAAACTACGGTCAGTAATTCATCTTCATATATACTTTTTAATGGTAGCGAGAAAAAAAGTGCGATTTCTGGAGTGACCTTCTCCTTTAATAATTTTACCCTCGATAACTCGAACCTTATTTGACGAAGTGTAATGACTTAAAGCATTCTCCAGAACACTGAATTTATTTTGAATAAAGTTGAGCAGCAGAGACTGACAATAAGGCCCAGTTCAGACGCCGTACTTCACATGAGCCGAATCGAATTCGATGAATTAAGTTCATGTGAAGTACGGCGTCTAAATCAATTCGGAACAGCTGGATGAATTCGGATCGGCTCAGCCGTTCTTCCCGCCTGGCTCAGCCGGGAATAACGGCTGTGGACCGGTTTTGATTCAGACGCCGAACTTCACATGAGCCGAAACAAATGCACGAATTATTATAATGTATTTTTCAATATAACAGCAATTTTTCCCTATATATTAAATTAAGTTCATTCGGCTCAATTAAGCTCGGCGTCTGAATCAGTTCAGCCGGTCTAATTAAGAAATGGTAAACGTGCAGCGTGCGTACATCGAGTTATGGATGCACGTGGGAGGTTGCATCCATAACTCGATGTTTACGATTCGTGTAAGATTAAAACTGTTTGCAGTGTTATGTTATAAAAGAAATGGTAAACGCTACAGCTGTGCGTACATCGAGTTATGGATGCACTTGGGATAAATTCACTAAAATAGTTAATCATTAATTATTTATTTATTATTAATTTTTAATTAATTATGAATCATTTTTAACCACCCACGACTTGTACCCACACCCACGACCCACGACTAGTACCCACGAGCCACGACCATAAGTCACACAGCTACTACCTAGCTACATGCATCTAGATCGAAAATCGATTAGCCGACAGCCGAATTGATCTTCTTTGTGGACGTAAAATTACTATTTACTTCGCTGATTGATTGTAGAGTTATTCAATATATGAAGAGGACTTCCTGCCGCCGCTGGTGAGTTGAAAAACATCTAAATAAAATACCTTGGTAATATTCCCATAGAAACCCTTATATTTTAACGCTATTTCACAATATGACGCTTGGGATAACGTGGCACGTTGTGGAGCCAAACGCTTAGCCAAAATGAAAAGAGTTTTATCAGTAATGGTCTTATACAAAAAGCGAGAGAATGGCCAGACCTGCCCTACCCTGGGTCGGCTAGAGGTTTATTTCTCACGTCGCGTCTGGATCGGCCGGAGGCCGACGTCAGACTCGAAACCGGAAACCGCGCAAGAAAAGAATTGTTCTCCACCAAGTGTCTCAGCTCGTATTTTGGTTTACCACTCCATGTTTTATAACGTTTCCTTACGTCGCGGCCATTGCGCTTCAAACTTGTGGAAACGTCAAGGCCGCAGAAACCGGAAGTGGCGTTAAATTAGACCTACCCATACCTTAAAATTCGAATGAAGGAAGAGATGATAACGCTGAGATCGCAATCTCAGTATCACTCTAGCTGCAACAGTTTCGAGGCGGGACTGAAGGGATACAGTTGAATCCCGATAACTCGAACCTCCCGATAACCGGCTCAAACTTCCCGATAACTCGAACCTTTTTAGATTTCCCTTGACGGAAGCTCGAGTTATCGGGATTCAACTGTAGTACAAAGGGGAAGGCAGGATCGTCTCTGGTGGTGAATTTGTATAATATAGCTTCTCTGGTACAGTTTCCAGAGTTTCTATGTTAAATAACCTCACTTGTGAAAATGATGCACCTGTTATTGTTGAGTTTTAGGTAATGTAGTTCAGTGGAATTGTCTTGGAGGGTAAAGTAATCAACACTAATCGAACGACTGAACCATGCATTGAATGTGGACATTTTTATGTTTGTTTGTTTGTTTGTTTTATGTTTGTTTGTTTGTTTGTTTTTTGTTTGTTTGTTTGTTTGTTTGTTTCTGTCTACTGAGCTTGCTAGCTGCATGTCAATACTGGACAAAATGTTTTGGGACACTTCTCATTTTGGACCGTATTTTTGTTAGTTCGTTCAAATCTAGCGATTATTGGGAGCTTAAAGAATAAACTTCCACATTGATTCTCCCTTCCCCCCTATACAATGTTGAACCTTTTAGCGTTGGTAAAACTCGCTTTTCTAACCTTTTTATGCCCTAACTTATACTTTGACCGGCGGGCTTTTGAAGAGAAATGATGCATCTGCAATTTTAGCCGAAAATGAAGTCGTTTTACATAGTATAAGAGCCTGCCTTTTGCACTTGAAAATAGGACAAAACGGGCTATTTTTAGTATGGATGTCGTCTTTGAGAGGCGATTTCTGGAAACCAGGACTGGCTACCAAAAACTGACCTACGGGAAATGGAAGATGGATCTTTCCTTTAATAGAATCCGTTTTAACTTTGATAATTGGTGGACAAAAATCACTATCCCCTTCAGTTTTAAAACTATGCGTTGAAAGTTCTTTCGAAAATGGCGCGTTGTGGACCAGTGCGCTATTGTTTTAAGCGCACGACTGAATAACAATGCCTGTCAAAATTATCAATACCCTATTCAAGAAAACCACTCAGTTGTAAAATGCCTCATTAACTAATCATTTGCCGCGAACTTTGAAATCTCGGTGAAACAGCTGATTAAGTCAGACTTGCCGATCAGACAATGAATAAGGAAAACGAAAATGTCCGTGATCGAAAGCTCTTTTCAGAGCTCTTCGAATCCCCGATCCATCCATTACTATTTCACATGGTCCCTCCTTTTATCAACGAAGATAATCCTAAGTATTATCTTCAAATAAACGGCGAGGTTTTCTGGAAATTGAGAGAAGTTTCTGGACTACCGAGAACGGCGTTCGAATTACTGCAAACAAGTATTCAACCTCTTGATTACAAACTGGAGGAATCTTCTCGCGACCGCATCGGGCACGCAATCGCCACAAACATCCGAAAATTTCAGCGAAAGATGGAGGGGATTACGGTCATTACGAACGGAAAAAAAGAGGAAAAGAACGCGGGCTGAGACGTGGGTCAAAGTTACAATAAATCCAGAAGAGATACTTCAAGAATTACACGAAGCATTACGTATCTCACACGGCTTATTGAAGTTGGTGTTTTAAACATGACGACACAGTCGGCTAGAACTCCAGTCTAGCACGCGCAATTATGCATACAGATAAGACAGTTTACTTTATCCTTGCTCGAAAAGGGTAAGACTCCGACATTTCTGTTTGAATATTTAACGTTTAAAGCCGCTCATAAAAATAAGGTTTGTATTCTCTCTATTTCCCGGTCTACTAACAGCTGTAGCAAAGCGCGCATCGCCTTTGTTATGTGTGAACAAACGATTTGTTTTCTTTCGTCGGCAGCGAATTCGACATTTCTCGGATCACAGCTAAACTCAACGAAAGTAAAATCTTAAGCTTCCCAAGAAAAAAAAAAAAATGAAGGCGGCCGCCGCGCTGAAAGCTCCTGATTAGTACTTAAACGTGTGATATTGCAAGACAAAAGGTTTTGGGGCCTATTGTATTTTTGCTCCGCCTCCTGCACTTTGATGAGCGAGAGGTATTCCCTGCGGATAAAAGCGCGCATTTTCGTTGACCAATGATGGCGCCCGGTTCAAGCTGAATGAGCAATAATACAGACCTATAAGTTTTACTCGACTGTAAGTAAATGTCCCGATAACAATAGGCATTCTGCGCGATGAAACTTCCACATTGATTCTCCCTTCCCCCCTATACAATGTTGAACCTCAAAAGCCATTGTTTAAATTTGACATATAGTGTGTAGTCCGGTGATTAAACATTGCAGCAAGGGGGGAGGGGATAACATATAACATCAGAGGTCTATAACTATAGATACAATCTGATTGATTGTAAGATTCAAGAAATACGGTTCCATGGATACGGCTGAATCAGCCTTCGCGCCGGCGCTCGCGCTCGCGCCCGATGTCGCGGACTGTGATGGTGAGTTGAAAAGCATCTAGTAAATAATATATGTTCGTAATATTCCCGTACAAACCCTTATACTAGTTTAACGCTATTTCACAATACGACGCTTGGGATAACGTGGCACGTTGTGGAGTCAAACTGTTACCAAAAATAAAAAAAAGAGTTAATGTTTTATCAGTAATGTTCGTAATTATAATACAAAAAGCGAGAGATCGATGGCCAGACCTGCCCATACCTTAAAGGGATACCCGACTGTTGGAACAAGTTGCCGTTAAAGTGATAGAAAAATAATCTGAACCTAAAATTTGTTGAAAACCGCGCAATATTATTTCAGTGTTAACGAAAAAAACTGGCTACAAATCTCTGCCATTTTAGGTTTCAAATTTCCCGCGCGCCGCCATTTTGTATTATATGACGTATTGTGGTTGCCGCTATTGTCAGTAAACAATAGCTCTTTTGTTGTATAACAAAAGGGGCAACCATGAAACGTCATAAAATCCAAGATGGTGGCGCGCGGGTAATTTGAAACCTAAAATGGCAGAGATTTGTAGCCAGTTTTTTCGTTAACACTGAAATAATATTTCGCGGTTTTCAACAAATTTTAGGTTCAGATTATTTTTCTATCACTTTAACGGCAACTTGTTCCAACAGTCGGGGATCCCTTTAAAAGTCGAATGAAGGAAGAGATGAGGGTAAAGGATAACGCTGAGATCGTAATCTCAGTATCCCTCTAGGTTGGAGGCGGGAAACTGAGGGGATACTGTTGAATCCCGATAACTCGAATCCGTCCCGGCCCGCTAACTCGAACTTCCCGCTAACTCGAACCTTTTTCGATTTCCCTTCAGGTCATTTTCTTAATAATTTTACCCTCGATAACTCGAACCTTATTTGACGAAGTGTAATGACTTAAAGCATTCTCCAGAACACTGAATTTATTTGAATAAAGTTGAGCAGCATGTGTTCGGAAAGTGTAGAGATATACAAACTGACAATACATGTATATCGTACTTTAAGAACAAGTTTATATACTGCTGTAACTAAAACAAAACGATCTTACATTAGAACATAAAATTAAAATGTTTATTAAAACATTTGTGTTTAGCGTTAGCCATTCGTACGTCAGAGCAAGAAAGCGCTGTAATGAAGCATGTCTGTAAAGAAATACTGTTTTATCCCCAATTTTTCGGTCATTTGATTCCATCTCTCGAGTAGAGATGTAATCAATAATCAACACTAATCAATGAACCAACAATTGAATGTGGAGATTTTAATGTTTTTTGTTTGTTTCTAGCTAGCTAGCTAGCGGCTAACTAACTACATGTATCTAGATCGAAGATCGATAAAGCTTGGTTTTCACTAGCGACGCATGCACAAGCGCAAGCAACATACGCAGACGCAGTAACGCGTTGATCATCAGTGCCTTTTGTTTACGACAAATCAACACGTTACTGCGTCTGCGTATGTTGCTTGTGCTTGCGTCGCTAGTGAAAACCATGCTTTAGCCGACAGCCGAATTGATCTTCTTCGTGGACGTAAACTTACTGTTTACTTCGCTGATTGATTGTAGGGATATTCAATATATGCAGACGAGGACTTATTCAGGCCGCCGCAAGTTACGTTTTCAATAAGGTCGTCATCGGAAAGAGCGGTGAGTTGAAAAGCATCTACTATAAATAAAATACGTTCGTAATATTCCCATACAAACCCTTATATTTTAACGCTATTTCGTTGTGGAGTCAAACGCTTACCAAAAATAAAGAGTTTTATCAGTAATGGTTGTAATTATAATACAAAAAGCGAGAGAATGGCCAACCTGCCCATACCTTAGTAAAATTCGAATGAAGGAAGAGATGAGGGTAAAGGATAACGCTGAGATCGTAATCTCCGTATCACTCTAGGTGTGTAATGATGAACGGAAAATTTCCGTGTACTGCGTGGTGTGACAATAGGTTTTTCCTCCTTGGAACGGAATATGAACGGAACTGGAAACTGACTTGAACTGGGGGAAACTTAACTTTCGATCAACTCGCTTGGCTTGCGGGAGGATAGAAATTCGTCACAAATTTCTGAATACCGGCGATCTACTGCAAACGGACTTCGGACGAACCAATGACTCTCACTCAGGATTGACTTCAACGTAGTTTAATCACTTCTCGGCGTACAGTAAGATGTACAACTAAATCAAAATCACAAGAATAAAAACTGCTCTATTTATACCAATGGTTGATTCACTTCAGTATTACATCATTCTTGCATCAGCCAAATACATACATTGCATCAGCTAAGTACAAGGTCCAGGCTAAAAATAATAATACTGTAATGTTTCCTTTTGTTGGAAAATTGCTGTGTCATGCCACGTTGACCAAGAAAATTGCTTGGTCATGACATTTCGATATTATGAATAATTACGGTATACGATTTGACATGTACAACTTAACTGCGAGGGAAATGTTTTCTCTAAACCTAGTAGTACATAAGACTTACATAAAGATAATTACTGTAACAGGAGTACCCAACGACACTTTTCCTGTAAATTGAACGTGTGACTTCTAAAGTACTAATTATGTGTTCCTGAATCGATTACTATTAATAATTAACTTTCCTGGGAAAAAAATATCCGCTCTTCATTGCCAGCAAGAAGGACTTCGTACAAAAAAAATCCCAGCCAGATGTTGTGAAAATTCGAACACCGAGCCAGGAAAAAAAATAATTAGATGATTAACCAGCCAGCATAAGAAAATAACGTTTACTTGCCAGCAAAAAAAATTCCAGTTGTTTTGGTTAAAGTTACGTAGCAAAGGCTTGTCCTATATGTCAGTAGCCATTCATTTCACCGTAAATGTTATTACCGGCGGTCAAGTCCGTCTGCGACGCAGGCTAAGCAAAGGCTCGTCGTTATGTCAGTAGCCGTTCACCAAAAAGTTTCACAAAGTTAATTGCGGCTGTTCGCAGCAAAGGCTCGTCGTTATGTCAGTAGCCCTTCACCGAAAAAGTTTCACAAAGTTAATTGCGGCTGTTCGCAGCAAAGGCTCGTCGTTATGTCAGTAGCCCTTCACCGAAAAAGTTTCACAAAGTTAATTGCGGCTGTTCGCAGCAAAGGCTCGTCGTTATGTCAGTAGCCCTTCACCGAAAAAGTTTCACAAAGTTAATTGCGGCTGTTCGCAGCAAAGGCTCGTCGTTATGTCAGTAGCCCTTCACCGAAAAAGTTTCACAAAGTTAATTGCGGCTGTTCGCAGCAAAGGCTCGTCGTTATGTCAGTAGCCCTTCACCGAAAAAGTTTCACAAAGTTAATTGCGGCTGTTCGCAGCAAAGGCTTGTCGTTATGTCTGAAAAATGAGACGTCTTTATAAGCTGCCCCAATAAAAATAATCCGACTAATGTAATTCCTAAATACCCTGTTTTGTTGAAAGACTTTTTAGCATTTATACATAGTATGGTAAGACATATGGTCACTTGTTGACGAGTTGTGAAAAAAACAAGTGTCGCGAAAATTAAATATGTTAGCTATAAATAATTAATTAAATATTAACGCTCGTCACGTATCAGTCGCGCCTTTTGTCAAACTTTGATAAGAATAAGGTACGATCGCTTAGTTACAGCAAGGCGCCCAAAAGTGTGACCACTTTTAATTAATTCACATTCTTTTGTGCGTGTAGACTATCCAATCAGAAGCCGAAGAATAGCTATCCTTGACTTCTGATTGGATAGTCTACACGCACAAAAGAATGTGAATTAATTAAAAGTGGTCACACTTTTGGGCGCCTTGCTGTAACTAAGCGGTCGTACCTTATTCTTATCAAAGTTTGACAAAAGGCGCGACTGATACGTGACGAGCGTTAATATTTAATTAATTATTTATAGCTAACATATTTAATTTTCGCGACACTTGTTTTTTTCACAACTCGTCAACAAGTGACCATATGTCTTACCATACTATGTATAAATGCTAAAAAGTCTTTCAACAAAACAGGGTATTTAGGAATTACATTAGTCGGATTATTTTTATTGGGGCAGCTTATAAAGACGTCTCATTTTTCAGACATAACGACAAGCCTTTGCTGCGAACAGCCGCAATTAACTTTGTGAAACTTTTTCGGTGAAGGGCTACTGACATAACGACGAGCCTTTGCTGCGAACAGCCGCAATTAACTTTGTGAAACTTTTTCGGTGAAGGGCTACTGACATAACGACGAGCCTTTGCTGCGAACAGCCGCAATTAACTTTGTGAAACTTTTTCGGTGAAGGGCTACTGACATAACGACGAGCCTTTGCTGCGAACAGCCGCAATTAACTTTGTGAAACTTTTTCGGTGAAGGGCTACTGACATAACGACGAGCCTTTGCTGCGAACAGCCGCAATTAACTTTGTGAAACTTTTTCGGTGAAGGGCTACTGACATAACGACGAGCCTTTGCTGCGAACAGCCGCAATTAACTTTGTGAAACTTTTTCGGTGAAGGGCTACTGACATAACGACGAGCCTTTGCTGCGAACAGCCGCAATTAACTTTGTGAAACTTTTTGGTGAACGGCTACTGACATAACGACGAGCCTTTGCTGCGAACAGCCGCAATTAACTTTGTGAAACTTTTTGGTGAACGGCTACTGACATAACGACGAGCCTTTGCTTAGCCTGCGTCGCAGACGGACTTGACCGCCGGTAATAACATTTACGGTGAAATGAATGGCTACTGACATATAGGACAAGCCTTTGCTACGTAACTGTAACAAAAACAACTGGAATTTTTTTGCTGGCAAGTAAACGTTATTTTCTTATGCTGGCTGGTTAATCATCTAATTATTTTTTTTCCTGGCTCGGTGTTCGAATTTTCACAACATCTGGCTGGGATTTTTTTTGTACGAAGTCCTTCTTGCTGGCAATGAAGAGCGGATATGTTTTTCCCAGGAAAGTTAATTATTAATAGTAATCGATTCAGGAACACATAATTAGTACTTTAGAAGTCACACGTTCAATTTACAGGAAAAGTGTCGTTGGGTACTCCTGTTACAGTAATTATCTTTATGTAAGTCTTATGTACTACTAGGTTTAGAGAAAACATTTCCCTCGCAGTTAAGTTGTACATGTCAAATCGTATACCGTAATTATTCATAATATCGAAATGTCATGACCAAGCAATTTTCTTGGTCAACGTGGCATGACACAGCAATTTTCCAACAAAAGGAAACATTACAGTATTATTATTTTTAGCCTGGACCTTGTACTTAGCTGATGCAATGTATGTATTTGGCTGATGCAAGAATGATGTAATACTGAAGTGAATCAACCATTGGTATAAATAGAGCAGTTTTTATTCTTGTGATTTTGATTTAGTTGTACATCTTACTGTACGCCGAGAAGTGATTAAACTACGTTGAAGTCAATCCTGAGTGAGAGTCATTGGTTCGTCCGAAGTCCGTTTGCAGTAGATCGCCGGTATTCAGAAATTTGTGACGAATTTCTATCCTCCCGCAAGCCAAGCGAGTTGATCGAAAGTTAAGTTTCCCCCAGTTCAAGTCAGTTTCCAGTTCCGTTCATATTCCGTTCCAAGGAGGAAAAACCTATTGTCACACCACGCAGTACACGGAAATTTTCCGTTCATCATTACACACCTAGAGTGATACGGAGATTACGATCTCAGCGTTATCCTTTACCCTCATCTCTTCCTTCATTCGAATTTTACTAAGGTATGGGCAGGTTGGCCATTCTCTCGCTTTTTGTATTATAATTACAACCATTACTGATAAAACTCTTTATTTTTGGTAAGCGTTTGACTCCACAACGAAATAGCGTTAAAATATAAGGGTTTGTATGGGAATATTACGAACGTATTTTATTTATAGTAGATGCTTTTCAACTCACCGCTCTTTCCGATGACGACCTTATTGAAAACGTAACTTGCGGCGGCCTGAATAAGTCCTCGTCTGCATATATTGAATATCCCTACAATCAATCAGCGAAGTAAACAGTAAGTTTACGTCCACGAAGAAGATCAATTCGGCTGTCGGCTAAAGCATGGTTTTCACTAGCGACGCAAGCACAAGCAACATACGCAGACGCAGTAACGTGTTGATTTGTCGTAAACAAAAGGCACTGATGATCAACGCGTTACTGCGTCTGCGTATGTTGCTTGCGCTTGTGCATGCGTCGCTAGTGAAAACCAAGCTTTATCGATCTTCGATCTAGATACATGTAGTTAGTTAGCCGCTAGCTAGCTAGCTAGAAACAAACAAAAAAACATTAAAATCTCCACATTCAATTGTTGGTTCATTGATTAGTGTTGATTATTGATTACATCTCTACTCGAGAGATGGAATCAAATGACCGAAAAATTGGGGATAAAACAGTATTTCTTTACAGACATGCTTCATTACAGCGCTTTCTTGCTCTGACGTACGAATGGCTAACGCTCAAAACATCAGTTTAAAAACAAAATAAATCAGTTTTAATAAAAATTTCAGTAAAAAAACGCATTCTATTAAATGTAAGATTGTTTTAGTTACAGCAGTACATAAACTTGTTCTTAAAGTACGATACACATGTATTGTCACTTCGTCAAATAAGGTTCGAGTTATCGAGGGTAAAATTAGTAAGAAAATGACCTGAAGGGAAATCGAAAAAGGTTGAGTTACTGATCGGGAAGTTCCAGTTAGCGGGCCGGGACGGGTTCGAGTTATCGAGGGTTCGAGTTTAACTTATCGAGGGTTCGAGTTATCGGGATTCAACAGTATCCCCTTTCCCGCCTCCAACCTAGAGCAAGAGAGGAATCATCCTCTGTTGCCTAGAGTGATACGGAGATTACGATCTCAGCGTTATCCTTTACCCTCATCTCTTCCTTCATTCGAATTTTACTAAGGTATGGGCAGGTCTGGCCATTCTCTCGCTTTTTTTATACGACCATTACTGATAAAACTATTTTTATTTTGGCTACCGTGTGGCATGAAATTTTCGCAGGAACTAATTTTCGCGATTTTCGCGGATTTTCCAACGATCCGCGAAAATTAGTTCCCGTGAAAATAAACTCCCGCGAAAAAAAAATCCGCGAAAATTTTGTCCATTTCTTTAGATTACTGAATTTCAATTACAGGACTAGTATTTTACGTGTTTTGCCCGGTCCATGGCATACGAAATCTCATGCACCTTACCGTACGTAGCTGTAGTTGTAATGGACAACTCGTGACATGAATAAAGTAAATTAGTAAAATAAACAAGACAACATTATATCCCCCAGTTGTTATATAAAAGTACCTTACGTGAAATACCGGACAGGAACATGCCCAAGATCCGCGAAAATTTGTTCCCAGCAGTAAAGTCTGAAATCCAAATTCGCGAAAATTTGCTCCCGCGAAACGCAAAAAATCGGCAATCCGCGAAATTAAACTCCCGCGAAATTTTCATGCCACACGGTAATCGTTTGATTCCACAACGTGCCACGTTATCCCAAGCGTCGTATTGTGAAATAGCGTTAAAATATGAAGATTTCTATGGGAATATTACGAACGTATTTTATTTAGATGCTTTTCAACTCACCTCAGCCATTGAGCCGGGGGTATGCAAGATATTCAGTCTAGGGTGATATGATCTTGAATATCCCTACAATCAATCAGCGCAGTAAACAGTAATTTGGGCTAATTTGTCGGCTAATCGATCTTCGATCTACAATCAGCTGGCCAATCAATTTGGGACACTGTAAATTTTGCCTGAAAATCGATTTTATATGTTATCCCCTCCCCCCTTGCTGCAAAGTTGAATCGCCGGACTACACACTATATGTCACATTTAAACGATGGCTTTTGAGGTTCAACATTGCACAGGGGGGAATCAATGTGGAAGTTTATTCTTTAAGCCCCCAATAATCGCTAGATTTGAACGAACTAAACAAAAATACGGTCCAAAATGAGAAGTGTCCCAAAACATTTTGTCCAGTATTGTAGATACATGCAGCTAGCAAGCTCAGTGGACAGATACAAACAAAAAACAAACAAACAAACAAACATAAAAATGTCCACATTCATTGCATGGTTCAGTCGTTCGATTAGTGTTGATTACTTTACCCTCCAAGACAATTCCAACTACATTTCCTAAAACTCAACAATAACAGGTGCATCATTTTCACAAGTGAGGTTATTTAACATAGAAACTCTGGAAACTGTACCAGAGAAGCTATATTATACAAATAGACCAACAGAGACGATCCTGCCTTCCCCTTTGTACTAGAGTTGAATCCCGGTAACTCGAGCTTCCTTCAAGGGAAATCGAAAAAAGGTTCGAGTTATTGGGAGATGGCATCAAATGACCGAAAAATTGGGGATAAAGCAGTATTTCTTTACAGACAAGGTTCATTACAGCGCTATCTTGCTCTGACGAATGGCTAACGCTCAAAACATCAGTTTACTAAAACAAAATAAATCAGTTTTTAATACATAAAACGCAAATGTTTTAATAAACATTTTAATTTTATGTTCTAATGTAAGATCGTTTTGTTTTAGTTACAGCAGTACATAAACTTGTTCTTCTCAAACTCATTAATAATTCATGAGCTAATTAACCTATGAGAAGCCACGCATTTCGTCGCGTGTATGAGGTTTGATACCCGGTGAAGACCATGTGGCGGGAACGTTTGTCACGTGCATGATTCTGGATATCCAATTAAATGACAGATGAAGATCACTAGTGATCTTCATATGCAATTTTATTGGATATCCAGATTCTTGCGGCATTTATATGACTTGGACTTAAACTAAATAATTATCACGTAAGCATTTAATTTGTTGACGAGTTGTGAAAAAAACAAGTGTCGCGAAAATTAAATATGTTAGCTATAAATAATTAATTAAATATTAACGCTCGTCACGTATCAGTCGCGCCTTTTGTCAAACTTTGATAAGAATAAGGTACGACCGCTTAGTTACAGCAAGGCGCCCAAAAGTGTGACCACTTTTAATTAATTCACATTCTTTAGTGCGCGTATACTATCCAATCAGAAGTCAAGGATAGCTATTCTTCGGCTTCTGATTGGATAGTCTACACGCACAAAAGAATGTGAATTAATTAAAAGTGGTCACACTTTTGGGCGCCTTGCTGTACTAAAAGAGTACTAAAAATACATATTGCGGACCTTCGATTAAAGAGATTTTCAAGGCAAAGGAGTGAATATTTGGATGAAGAAAATGACTCGCTTGATGTTGTCTTTGTCGATGAAGGCGATATGCAAACACGTTCAAAGCTGCGATTGTTTTGGTTTATTGGAGGAACCAGTTGATTCAGACTTCATTTTCCAGACTTCATTTAACCAACTTCATTTTCCAACTACACCAGTTACTATTTCACTTCTTTTGAACCGTCGGTTCACAATAGGTGGACCTCCACAGCCCGTGGGGGGGTGCGGACGCACCTATAGCACCCCCCCCCCCCCTCCCTACGGGCCTGTTAATAACCTCACATGTGAAAATTATGCAGCTTTTATTGAGTTTTAGGTAGTTTCAAGGAATTGTATTGGAGGGTAAAGTAATCAATCAATCAACGAATCGGCATTGAATTTGGACATTATTGTATGTTTGTTTGTTTGTTTGTTTGTTTGTTTCTATCTGTAGCCATGTTGCTAGCTAACTACAGCTACATGTATCTAGATCGAAGATCGCATGAAAATTTACCAATAATGTTGATTGGGGATCAGATTTTATAAGCATGCAGGTGTTACATAAAAATCCTCCGACCCACCGCAGGTAATAAATAATGACTAGTTCATGACCTAAATAATGATTTTTGTACAAAGGGGGAGGGGGTCATGTAATTTTCAACCCTCGATAAAGGGTGGGTCTGGTTAGTATTTAGCCTGAGATCAGGCTCCTGAAGAAGATTTGCGAGCGAAGCGAGCCGAGTCGCTGCCTGGGCGAGTCGCCTAGGGCGACTCAGTTACAGTTCAAAGCTGTTTTAGCTATCGGTCGATCGATCGAATTGTACACCTTCAATTCGTATGCCAAATTACAAAAGTTTAAATTTAAGTTATATTGGAATTGGAATCAAAAGATATAGTTAAACAAACAACATTTAGAAATAACATTTACCGTACTTCGATGTTTTCCTTGAAAATCCATTTGAAACGCCAAAGATCAGTTGAACAGTTTGCCTAAAATATTCCCCGCTGGAACCGTCCTTTTCCCGGTGCTTCAATGAAGTTGTATAAACCCCTTGATTCATCTCCAAATAATTTGTCGATGTACTTCGATCGATAAAGAAACATGATGTAAATTCGTAAAAGAAGCATTTCTCAAACCAAGGAACGAAGGAATTGCTGAATTATGCGTTTTTTGGCATCGGAACTCCTAAAAGGTCTATCTTTTAAATGTGTAAAACGAGAAATACCGTCCAGAAAATCGGAAGCAACCCGCCATTTTGTTTTGCTGTGCGATCGGGCTAACTACCCCCGACCCTCCCGACCCCCAATAGC
This sequence comes from Desmophyllum pertusum, assembly GCA_029204205.1. Lineage (NCBI taxonomy): Eukaryota > Metazoa > Cnidaria > Anthozoa > Scleractinia > Caryophylliidae > Desmophyllum > Desmophyllum pertusum. Next base: position 3,460,138 of record MU825398.1, read on the forward strand.
TACCAAATATTGCGCCCGCAATGTTGTTTAGTGTTGTGATTTCCCAGGCATTATGCGCTGGTCAGCGGAATTACCGAGAAAAGTTTACACCTATAAACGGCAACTATAAACAAATTTTTCCCAACCCGTAACGAAAGCTCATCCTGAGCTAAATCTCATCCTGAGCTAAAAAGAAGCAGCCTTGATCAAATATTTTATCAAATATTGATCAAATATACCGAATCTAGTATTTGTTCATTACACGTGTTCATTTTAGGCCTTTGTTAACAATGCAGAGTAACTTCACGGACTGTGCAATCGTGTAGCTGTTCATTCAGAAACGTCTTTTTTTACACCGCTTATAAGACCCCCGACCCAAAACCCCTGACGAAGTTGTATACGCACATGGCTTATAACCAGGATTTTACGGTATCTTAGTGAGGAATTTCCGTGGACGTTGAGCGGCGAGAAAATGCCGCTATTTCCCGATGCTGGATTGGCATAATCCTGCCCAAAATAGTAACTTCTGTTATGATGTGCTTAACAGGATATTGGATACAGGACCATTGAAACTCGATCAGAGGATATGGCGACCATTGAAACTCGATCAGATAACAGACATAACAACAGTGAGGAATTGGAGCAGGAGGAAAGGAGGTCAAGTAAGTTCAGTAGTATGATCGTAAAACCCGAGCTAATTCCCAGAGACGTCGCTCAGTCCAAGTCAATCCTGATTACCTTTTATTATATGGTAAACTGGTCCATGATGAAATGGAGCATTCTGATTGGTTCCCTGAGCGGTCCGAATTTTGCAATATGGACTGCTAAGATGGACCGCTCACGAACTCATTTCGCCGAATTCCTTTTATGAAATATTGAACGAAAGAAAACTGTTTTCTATTAAGTAGAAACGTATTTCCTTATATCTGGAAGACAATTTCGGTTAAACATTTCGCCGAAGTGGCCTGAAAAATGCAATTAAGTATATGCTTAACTTTGGCGCGCGCGTTATCCGAGAATGGCCGGTTGCATTAATTTATCAGCAAAGTAACGTTTTAAAAAAGCCATTATAATAAAAACTTTATTGAACTAGCTTGTTCGGTCCGTATTGGGCAATATTGGTCGAGTTCTTTTTTTGCAAGTTTATGGACCTCGCCTTCGGCTCGGTCCATAAACTTGCAAAAAAAGAACTCGATCAATATTTCCCCCATACGGACCTCACGCTAGTTCACATCTATATATATTATATGGCTGGCTCTATGAGTGGGCAAGATGAAGCAAATCCTGTGCTCTGATTAGCTACCCGCGCGGTCAATATGGAGCCATCATGGCCCGCTGTGTTCCCGCAAGAAAACTTTTACTGAGCCAACCCAAAGATTTTCAAGCATTTTTCTATCGAAAGAAAGAAATATAATGTCATGAACAGAATAAACAAATCATTGGACTGTCTTTGGCGTCCTTCGCGTCATATGATTAATCATTTATTGACCAAGCTTGTTCGGTCTCCGGTCTCGGTCCATAAACTCGCAAAAAAAAACAAAGAACTTGGCCAATATTCCGCCATCTTGACCTCACGCTTGGCCAATAACCCATATTTCTTGCGTAAATATGTGGGAGGCGCTAATGGTTAGCGCCTAATGGTTAGCGCCTTGGACTCGACCAGGCTCGAGCGCTAGCCCGGGTCATTGTGTTGGGGTTTTTTTTACAAAGTGCTGCGCCGGCTCAGCAATTAAGGTCCCAGATATGTCGTTGCATTCTGGGCGATATACCTGCGATGGACTAGCATCCCGTCCAGGAGGAGTAGCGATACTCCTAGTCGGCTTCATGCTTAATGGAAACCGGATTTAAGCGCCGACCTGATCAGCCACTAGTCTTGTAAACAGACTTTGACCCTTAACATTGTTTATATTGCGTAAATATAGCCATATGCCTCCTTTTTTTAGTATCGTCCGTGGAAGACGTCCAGAATGTTGAGCCATCAAACGTTGTGACCAGTGACGGCGGATCAGTGAGTGTGAAGGGCGCCAAACTGATATGCCCAACTGGAGCTGTGGACGATCCTGTGACCATCAAACTTAAATTAGAAGAACCTTACTCATACTGTGGTCTGATAGTTCACAATGGACTCGAAAACGATGTCATATTTGGTGCACCCATAATCAATTGTCAACCAAATGGCCAGATGTTTAAAAAACATGTCACGTTGACAGTTGCATTAGACAATGAGATAAAGAAATCTATTGGCGCCTTACTCGTCTTGCATGGCACACCAACCAACGACGGTAAAATATTTTGGGAAGATATCACTCATAACTCCCAGTTCGATTTAGAAAAGGAGGAGCTACAAGTGGAAATAAATCAATTTTCACTAATTGCAGTGCTGTTGAGATTAACGTGGGTTCAAGCAAAAGAAATTGTAACGAGGTTTAACTTGGTGTCATTCAAATATACATTATCGGTGCTTTTCAAAAGCAATCACCAACATTCTCCATTCGATGAGCTCGCTCTCGTGTTCATGAGCCAGGACAGCTACCAGGAACCGTTATACAGAGAACACGAAGATTCTGCTTTGATGCAGCTCAAACGTGATGGCTTTGAAGAACTTGGTTCCAAAGTTGAACAGGAAAGTGGTTATATCTACAATGAGGAAAACCTCACTGTTTCAATTCAACTCGGAGAAGACTACAAACTGGTCAACAACCAGCAAGAGCGTGTTGTTACGGTGGAGTCTCCCGTTTGGTGGAGTACTGGACATGTTATCAGGGTATCATTGCAGAGTTCTAGTGCTGATGCCAAAATCCTGTGTGGAAGGGTTGCTGTTCACGGCCAGCATGGACATGTTCTAGAGGACTACTTTTCACAATCGGGTGAGCTCAGTTCCTTTTTTAAATTTTCCATAAATCGTATTAACTAGAATTTTAATTTACGTGGTATCAAGCAGTGATTAAAGGTCATACACTCTTTTTTTATATAAGAACGTATAATTTTCGAGCTGAGGCTGAGCCAAAACCGAATGTTCTTATTTTTTGGGCCATTTCAGCCTGAAAATTGTTTTTAAGTTACATGGTATATATAGAATTTCACAAGAAAAACGATTCGAACGTGAAAGCCCAGGAAACCTGTATAAAAGACCAAACCACAGCCTATTAGCGGTTTTTGTTTTTTATTGTTTTTTATGCGCATGCGCATTAAAAAACAATGATAGAGAACCGTAAAAAATGTTAACACTTCGGGCGTTAGTCAAACTTCGGTGTTCCCCTGGGATTTCCGAAGTGACACATCATCACGAGTGTTATTTCGTATCGTCATCGTAATCAATCTTTTAGGCCGAACAACCAACAGTCATAACGGCCATGATGCAGTGGACTTCCCAAAGAAGGGAAAATTTCAACCCTGACACTCTGAGGTTTTCAGAAGAGAAGAGAAGATCAGACAATAGATAATTCGTGGAAACGTTTTTTCTGTGGAATGAACTGAACGCCAGCTGAAAAGTGGGCAGTGTGGGACTGCATGCCAGAGTCCGCGATCAATAGCGAATATCCAAGTCAACTTCTCTATACCTGCATTGACCAATTTTTGCTGTGACCTTTTGGCTTGGAATTGTTTTCGGGAAAATCGTCATTGAATGGCGCCAAGGACCAAGGTAATTAGATTTCTATTGTTATGTTTATTACCCGACTTTTCGACTATGATGTTCGAAGCTACTCTGCTGGCAGGGTAAACATTGTCGTGTATCTTTCAGTTCTTAGTAGCAGGACACTTTTGGGCTTTTATAGTTTAAAACGTACAAGCTTTTGGCTCGAAGCACAATAACTTATATTTTAGCGTAAAATTTAATTTGTTCTATTTTATCGTCATCAATCTCAGCGAAATATTCGTTACATACATCCCACTCCAAATGAAAATAAACCCTGTCAAAATTGCCTGTCAGAACGACAACAGGACGACTTTCTGGACTTTTTATTGCTAGGAAAGCAAAACAAACCGGCCTTCGATAGATAAAGAAACGAGTTCAGTTAAAACCAATGTTTATGTCGCAGTTCGAGACATGTTAGAGTGCTGTGTAAACAACAAGGTTTTATAAGTTTAAGTTTATTTGTTTTTCATTCTGATTTCTTGCGCTTTTCTTGAATTTTATAGTTAAATCTCTATTTAAAAAATGCATTTCTTTCACTGTACATAGTTTCTTGGTAGTTTCCCCAGGGGCCCGGAGGATTTTTCTCTCTTGTTGAACTTTTGAGTCCTGACTTGAAATTGAGAAACCCCGGAAGCGGCACTTCAATGTTTACATCCAGGCGCCGGCGATTTGATAAATGCGAATTTTGTATTGACCTCACTAGAGAGAAATTAAAATCAGCAAATAAGTGAATCTGTATATATATAATAATACAGACGCAAAACTTCGCCGTTAATTAACGGCGAAATATTTCATCTGTACATATTAAAGGATGCACCTAAAACTTTGCCTCCAGACGGGCTTACACGGAAATCGGTCAAATTTTCCAAATGACTCAAAATCGAAGAAAAATAATTTTATAGGGTGAAAATCTAAAAACGTTTGCCTCCGGACTTCCATAGATTCGGCGCTCAGACTCTATTTTCAGTTTCCTGGATCCGCGCCTGACATCACTTTTTTTCGCGCCGGGTTCTAATGAGAACCCGGCGAAATCAAGTGTAATCACACATTATTAAGAGACCTAACCTGAAATATTAAACTTGCTAAAACCTTACATCTGGACTGCAAATTTTTGCCAACTATGATTCCTTTCATATATGTAAGAGGCAAGAATTCAGATGTAAGGTTTTGGCAAGTTCTTTCAGGTTAGGTCTCTTAATAATTGTGTGAAATTACAATAATATCAGAAATTTCTACGTCCCCCTCTTTCTTAAATTTGTGGATCCGCCCCTGTGTTGTGTTCTTGGGCAAGACATTTAACCCACACAGTGTCTCCCTCCTCCCAGGAGTACAAATGGTTACCAGCAACAAAATGCAGGGGGAGGGGGTAATCTGCTATGGACTAATATCCCATCCAGGAGGAGTAGCAATACTCCTAGTCGGCTTCATGCTACAGAAAACGGGATACGCCCTGGCAACCGTGGGTCAGTTTGGCCAGAGTGCAGCTTAACCTATATTGTCTGCACAGTATACAATACACTTGAATATTATTTTAACTGAGTGAGCATTCATTCTCCAATATAATTATTTAATAATTTTACAACATCTATTTATTATCCAAAATGGCCATATGGCTGAATTGATTATTATTTTTTTTTTTCTCATTTATTTTTGTTCAAATGGTAAACAGCTTCCAGTAACCAACTCCATTATTAGAATCTATTTGGAAAACCCATACCTTAAGGAAAATTGCATTCCACCACGGATTCTTACTGCAAATAGCAAGTAATTCCATTACCAAAATGTGCCTCATTCATACCCCTGCAAATAGCATAACTCGTCTTTATTGGCACCAAACACATAAAAAACAAGTACGCATTGCGGACCTATTTTTATACATGTTTGCCATATCATGTTGTTACTATAAAATATTGCATTCAAGTATTTTGAGCTCATTTGAACTACGTATTCACCGAGACATTTGAAATGTTACATTTTGTTAATGTTTGAAAGGATACTGGAATATTGTATTTAGAGCTCGATGCAAGAAACAAGTGAATAAAAATGTTCTTAGCTAAGTCTCAGCCTGGCTATGTTCTTAGCATGTTCTTAAAATTTTGGTCAATCTCAGCCTAAACGTTCTTATAAAAAAGGTTTTATAAAAATAAAAAAAAGAGTGTATTATTCATTCTTTTATATGTTACAATGCCTTAACTTATTAACATGATTTAGCCAAACACTATTGATAGCTTATACAAAAATTGGCAGCTTACTTTATCGAGACACGGAGAAAGAAAAAAAAACTGCTTTCTTATCAATGCATACAACTTCTATTATAGATCTGTGTGGCTACGTGAGACGCCTTTTAGGGGTAGAGAAGGTCATTTGCAACCTTACACCCGTGGCCCAAAAGCTTGGGTTGCATGAAGAAACGTTGAATCAAGTTGTCGCATGTTGGCAAAGCGAGGCGAAACAGCTGGAAATTATTTTGCTACGCTGGCGGGAGAGTCAGGGAAATACAGAAGATCCTGATATGCTCAGAAATGCCTTCGAAGGGTTAGAACCTGAAGGTATAAACTATGGCGATAATATTAAAACTATGTACGTTGATAAGGGGTCCATATACGAGTCTGAGGGATCGACTCAACAGCGTTTATTCATCAGCTCTTAGTCAACACTCTCTCAGTTTTAACCCATCGTAATTCCGCTCATCATCTTTACTTGACTAACACATGACTGATCTCAGTCACGACTCACTTCGAATAGCTTTTACGACTACTTTTTGTGCTCTGGCTTCTTTGTCCAGTTAAGTAATAAACTGAGCGACCTTTCATAGTAACCACGTGTTGTAATAAAGGTTTCCTAGCTCAACAGATGTTATCGTAAACTTAGTTAAGGTGAACTAGTTACGCTTGCTGGCTAATTGGTCAACTGAATAGCCTCATTAACCTTGTTTGGAATATTTCCTTCATAACAACGTTGATGTGCTTTACGAGAAGCCATACAACATCCAGTCAGATGTTCAGGGTTGCTACGTGTTTGCTATGTATTGCGTGTGGCTTTGCCAGTTATCGCTATTTCAGCCACTATTATTACATTGATACTATTACCGTAAAAGCTCTATTTAGCCCCCCCCCCCCCCCGCTCTCTATTAAGCCCCCCTCTCTAATAAGCCCCCCTTTGTTAGTAAAATTTTGTAATAAGCCCCCCCCCCCCCCCCCTCTCTATTAATCCCCCCTCCCCTTCCGTCAGGCTAGAGTTTCAGTCACTTTGTATGAAACGTGGTCTTTAATTTCCAGAAGTATCGTTGAGTTTAGGCAGTAAATGACATTGCATTTGTGAGACGGTCATACATAACCCACTTCTTGTTCTGTTTTAGTTAGTGGTGTAATAGTAAAGTTGAAAACTTGATGGGAATTTTTTCGAAAATTTATGATTTGAAATAAGCCCCCCCCCCCCCCCCCCTCCCTTCTCTCTCTATTAAGCCCCCTCTCTAATAAGCCCCCTTCTTGGGGCCTGAAATTAAATAAGCCCCCCGGGGGCTTAATAGAGCTTTTAACGGTAAGCTCTATTACGTTATCATTGTCGTTGTCGTTGTTCTTTGTTGTGCAATGGCTTCCTAAAAGAAACACTTTATACGCAATCAATAGCCCACTTTGAAAAAGAGTAATAGTCTGGGATCGAGAGTGGGCGCGCGAACGTTGTGGGATTGTTTGGGTCTAAATACACGCGCAGATGGCGAATTTTATTGCGCGACCAAGGTAGGAAAAAACCGTAAACAAGTAGTTAAAATGCACAACAATATACTAACAGCTGTTTATAAAGAAAGGAAATACTATATTTTGGGCATATGTAGTCTTTTCGTATTAAGTTTTTCCTTCAAGAATGTTATTGTATTTCACGCGAAAAAATCTCGTCAGTTTTCATCTATAAATTCGTCATCTGCACGTGCAGTCCCCCCAAACGATCCCACAAACGCTCGGGCGGCCACTCGATCCCAGGCTGTCACTCTTTTCCAAAGTGAGCTATAGCTATCTATCTTTTGAATAATTATATTGCATGTCTACATTCCCTAAAGACATCCATTCCATTTTTCGTACTCTCAGAATACACAGTGAAAGAAAGAGGACAAATGGCATATCAAACATTTGAGAGAACTGGCAGTTACGATCGAGGGTTTGCAGGCACAAGGAGCCTAACATGATGAAGTACTTGGGCCATGAAATTAAAATGCTCTGGCAAGTCAGTTCTGAGAGACTGTTGCATTGAGATGGCAACCTCCAAAATGGATTTTAACTTGGCAACTGCGGAAAACTGCGCAAACTGTTTCTTGAGATCCACAGACGAATATCCGGAGACGTTGCCAAGAAATACAAGCAGATTCAGTCATCTCAGAAGATTCCATTACAGGAAATTTCCTCATGATTGTTCCTCAACTTATTCAAGCCGTCAAAGAAATCTTTCTAGATAAGAGAATTCCACAAGCGCAAAGTGGATTGAGAGGAGTGGCTGAAGCAACTCTCGACAAAATCGCGTCAGATATTCAAGAAGCTGCACAAAGCAAAAACACATCTAGGCTTTTTTGTGAAGTGTGTACGATTCTTGAAAATTTATGTCTCAAAAACAATGACAACCAATCCACAGAAGACAAGATAGGTGACTGGGCGACACCCTTTCGATTATCAAATTGCTGGAGTTCCTAGATAACTTCTTCCAATGCTCTGAAGCACAAAGATTGTAGCAGAAGATTGTACGTGCTCTCGAAGTCTAGGAGAGAGATCGTTTAAAACCCGCCTCCTATTTTGAAGGAAGCTTCCTGCGTGATCTCCTCAACACTGCATTAAGTCTGTTAAAGTTTGCAAAGTTTGATCCATCACAACTTGTGAGATTTGAACTGAATGACCCAACTAATTCATCCAACACTCAAGGTGACTCATCACTCTTCATGCCTAATGGCACATAACACTAAAAGGGACGATGTATTGAAGTACGACGAGTCAAATGAAACCTTTTCTCAGATGTTCTGGATCTGCAAAGAGTCTGAAGACGAGTTACAACTCGAAGCAGTTGCACATGTTCATATTAACGGACATATTCGCAGCATTGGAGCATTTGAAACACTGATCATACTCCGTGCATCTTGCAACGAAGCCATCGACAGAGTTGCAGTCGCTTCTCTTTCAGTAGCGGTCAAAGCGAACACGATAAGTCGGGAAACCTCCGCGTTTACTCTTTATGCAATGCAGAAGGAGAACGTCAGGAAGGCTTTGACATATCTGGAGAAAGAACTAGGTGAAGGTGTGATTGACTTGAAGCAAACGGAGATCATACAATCCCATCTAAGAGTGCGCAGCTGCGCAGAAGCAGGAACAGTTGTTAGCCTACGTCTGATTCACAAATGGGGATCAGAGACAATTGTTCTTGACAGCAACGATTTTGTGGCTCTTGCTGATTCGACCGCAGGAGGCGCTTGTGTCCCGGATCTGGAAATAGCAGGTTGGTGAGAAACGACCGGGGTGGGGAACTCCCATGTGATAGGGGCGGGGAGGCTCGTCGTCTCTTTATAGGGGAGTAAATTAAGAATTTTCATATCACTTAGGGTGTTCAAGACGGAACGCCAATGTTTTTAGCCATAAAGGTATCGTTTAGGGTTGGCACGCGAAGAACTGTGTGTGTGGTCTACACAGATTAGGCATGAAATCTTTAAAATTATAATTTAAAAGTCTCATTATCGTTCATCGATTGCAAACTTAATTCGTCCGAGTCTTAGGGGACAAATAAAGCTTGAGGCCACGCCCAGGTTGTTCTCCTTAAGCGGTTTAATTCTAATTTTCCGACCAGCATCCCCGCCCGTTTCACATGAGAGTCCCCCCCCCCCCCCCCCCCCCCCGGAGAAACGATGGTTTTATGAAGATGACATTACTGACACTTGTTTTACACTGTAAAATCTGCTGTTGCTGTTTTATCAGTTATTATTGTAATATATATATACAGTCGAACCTCTCCACAACGGCCACTCTTTGGCAGAATTAACTGGCCGTTATGTACGGCGCACGGTTGGGACGAAAAACCCTGGTCGTTGTAAAGAGATGCGTGGCCATGGCCGTTAATGAAGGTTTCGACTCTAAGTAATCTTTTCATTCTTTTGGGTTTAGAATTATAGACTGATTTTCTTTATAACATTTCGTATAGTTGTTGAAAGAAATTCTTTGAAAAGGTGCCTACCAGCCAGCAGTTGCATACTAGGTTTTATTTTTTCTAATGGCAACCCGATGATGAGGCCAAGATAAACCATGAATGGTTAGCGCCCTGCTCTCTGGTCCGAGAGGTTCAGGTTCAAACTCTGGCCGGGGTCAGTGTGTTGTATTCTTCGGCAAGACACTTCACTCTCACAGTGCCTCTCTCCACCCAGGAGTATAAATGGGTACCGGGGACAAAATGCTGGGGGGTAAACCTGTGATGGACTAGCATCCCATCCAGGGGAGTAGCAATACTCCTAGTCGCTTCATGCTACAGAAACTGGGATAAGCTCTGGCAGTTGTGAGCCACTAGGCTCGTGAAGCCGACTACACCCTACCAAGATAAAGAGCTCACGTCTCTCTTTGTGCACCTCAATTCTTCCCCAGCTCGAGAGACGTCTGACAAAATGAATTCCAAATTACTTTTAAAATTGAAAGTAAATGATGGTAAATGTTAAGCTTGGTGGAAACACAATGAGAAAGATATTATTTAGTCAGTTGACTCGGAAAATAATTCCGAGTTCTCCAACAGGAGTCAAACCTACACATGGACGCTTCACTGAGCTACAAGAGACTCGTGAACAAACAGTATGAGGAAAGTTTGTCACATTTGTACCTATAGTTATATATGGGAATCCCACTACGAGTCTCCTGTAGCTCAGTGGTGGAGCGTCCGACCGGTGTGCGGAAGGTCATAGGTTCGACCCCTGTTAGGACAACTCGGAATTCATTGTCCGAATTGGCTTGTGTCACTCACTATCTTTTTGAACTAAAATCTTGCGTAAATGTGGTACGCCAAAGGATTACGCTAAAAGGATCAAACAATCACTTCCATATTGTCGTCCTTTCAGCTGAGATGGGTCGACTAGCCATTAGGCAGATTAGGAATGAATTCCCAGCAGTACCAACAACAAGCGACTCGACTGTTTTGCCATTACAGCAGCAGTAGCAGTTTTGTGGTGGATCTTTCAGATGCGGAGTTGAGACAGAGACATGTACATCAACAGCGTGGGCCTGTTGGTAAGAATTATAGTTATTCTAAGAAATACCATTTTTTTTTTAGCTGAAAACGTACTGGATTAGGGTTACATGCACACACATGACGTTTTTTAAATAATTTTTATCATGATATAACACGCGCTCTGATTGATTGTGTAGTCGTTTTGCACGAGGCTATGATTAACCGCGGTTATGACGTATCGTATTGCGGAATCGAGCGGCCCGGGTTTGAGCGCTAGCCGGGGTCCTGTGTTGTGTTCTTGGGGCAAGACACTTAACTCGCACAGTGTCTCTCTCTACCCAGGAGTATAACTGGGTACCAGCAACATAATGCTGGGGGTAACCTACAATGGACTAGCAACCCATCAAGGGGGAGTAGCGATACCGGGATAAGCTCCGGCAATGTGGGCCAGTTTGACCCGAGTGCGGTTTTACCTTACCTTACCTTTACCAAAAGGTATGAACAACAACAACACGATAGTGAAGTGTCATAAAAATATTTTTGTCATTGTTTTTCTTTTGCTAGGTGCATCAGATAACAGTTCAGCTTCAAACAGAAAATGGGAAAAGGTCATCGTCTCCTGTCGAGACTCAAACTTCTAGAGAAACGTCCAGGTGATTGACTTGTTTAGAAATCGTTCAAAGACACATTCTGAACATTAATGTTTTTATTGGATATTGCGATACGTTATAATTATATTTCCTGTTTGACCGGTTTGATCACTTGACTTGCTTGTGAAACAAAATTACTGAACTAAATCCTTTTGATTATAATTGTTTTGTACGAGTTTGCCGGCGAGTGGGACTAATTAAAACGAATATCAATTACGCTTTTGTACGATTACGATTATTACAACTTGCATGTACCTGTTGTTTATTATGATCTATACCATAAGAAATACAGACAATGTGAAATTCACAACACTTATTTACATTTTTGCTTTAATTTGTGAAGAGCGGGAGAAAGCGTGTGAAAACGAGGAAAACAAGTAGTGATTGGTTTTGGTTTTGCATCTGATTGGTTTGAGTAGGTGGCGTGAATTTTTTAAAACCAATCACAGAGCGTATGGTAAGTAAAACCAAAGCAATTCCGGATTACTATCGACACCGCAATTTGGAAAACCGCTCTATATGTGATTATGTTGGTTTCGCTTAGTTATGACAATGTCATTAGAAAACCGCTAGGTTATCTGAATTGTTTCTCTTAAGCCTGGTCTTACACAGTACGTTACACGCAAGCATAAGAAATACGCATAAGCACAAGAAACGGTTGTGCTTGAGCTTATGCTTGCGTCGCTCGTTGTAAACCCGGATAAAACGCAAGCACAATCACATGAAAGTGTCTCCGCCACATTGCATGATGCATGGTGCAATGCAGTATTAAAATTTAAAGACACTGCGCCTGCGTATGTCACCTTGTGCTTGTGTTTATCGCACGTGGGAACTCTCTTGTGCTTTAAGCTTGCGCATATGCTTGCATGGTACATGTAAAAAAGGCTTTACTATAACTTACCAGGGATAATTAATGGTGACTCTAAATTACTCATTGATTACTTAATCTAACTGATGTTGCTATTGTGTGCTAACATACTGTTCCTCTTTTCAACTGTAGTGAAACCATGCCATGCCTAAAGATGATGACCTAGAAAGGCTTGCAAGTGAACTTACAGAAGTTTGGGAGAAGCTTGGTCGTCGTCTTGGAATTAAACAACCACGGCTAGAAGCATTTCATAAAGAAAATGATAAATGTTTCTGACAAAGCATATAAAATGCTGTTATACTGGAAGCAAAAGAATGGTCGAGCTGCAACATACCAAGTTTTATACGACGCCTTGTGTGATTCATTAGTAAGCCATAAAAAATTGGCGGAAGAATATTGTTGCGATCGCTAACAGTGGTTTGTAAAGATTTACCGGTACATGGCACTCCTATGTTCCAGTCAGGAGGGGGGTGTGGGCATACCCAAGGAAAAGAGAGACGGTGAGGTACGATGAAGTCGTGACTCAACACACACAAAAATACTAAGCCCAAAGAAATATTTCAACTTGCCCAGATCAAAGATATTTCTAGCCTGTTCACAGACGTTTAATTTTACGAAAAAAAATAATTGAACTTAGAACACGACTCACCCACCCCCCCCCCCCCCCTAAAAAAAATACCAGGGAAAATGACCCCAAAATTTGCCAATTTCATATCCCCAAAAACGCTGCGAAAACGATAATGTGAACACCGAGCGTTTGATGCGTTTTCGGTAAAAAACGGAGCGTTTCGAAAATGCATTAGTGTAGACGGGGCCGTACAGAATAATGATAAAATAATGATTGTGGCTTTCATCACTCTAAGCAACAAGTGAAAAGGAACCGTATTAAATATTACGCCCAAGGAATTTTGATACAACGGTTCTGTAGTTTTTTGGTGAAAGTAGTTTTTTGGTGAAAGCATTGCCTACAACGTAAATACTATTTTTTAATGTTCTTTATAAAACACTCCTACTCTTTGGTGACAAACTTTTATATCTATTTTTTAAACGTTACCTTTTTGTATCAAAGTGGTGTCAATAATATTGGTTTTTCGTAGTAAGAGAGTACCTCAGTAATTAATGTTATATACGTTTATACTCTTGGTTTTTCGTAGTGAGAAAGAGCTCCTTTAAGTTAGTAATTAAGGGTATGGTGTTTCGTAGCGAGAGAGCACCTTAGTAATTGAGGGTAAGAGTACACATTTGTATACTAGATAGGATCGACCAGCCAGACTAGCTCTTGCGCTCATCTCAAGGGGATGGCAACTGACTCAATCGTTTAGATATAATTAGTTAGAGAAATATTCATTCGTGGCGCGGCGCATACATGACATTCAGTATGGTAAATGCACGCCTGATACGCGTTACCAGGAATGCGACGCAAAAGAATAGGTTCTCGAATTTCAACAATTACGTGAATACGCGCTTTGGTCGTTTACCCAAAAGTGTTTAAAGGACTGAGCTAATGGAAAAAATCACAATCTTCCAAATTTGAAGGAGTTTTTTCACATTCGGTATTGCTGGTTTTGCAACCATTCCCGAGATATTTAGCCTGCGTGCACACGTCTCCTATTTCCTTGCTTCACGCGGATTTTGCAGTGTTTTTTATTTCATAGATTACTAAACAACTCGTAACAAACAGTATGAGGAAAGTTTGTCACCGATTTGTACCTATAGTTTATATGGGAATCCCACTACGAGTCTCCTGTAGCTCAGTGGAGCGTCCGACCGGTGTGGCAGAAGGTCATAGGTTCGACTCCTATTAGGACAACTCGGAATTCTTTGTCCGAATAGCTTGTGTCACTGACTATCTTTTTGACTAAACCTTGCGTAAATGTGCTACGCCAGGATTACGCTAAAAGTATCAAACACTCATTTCAATCTGATCGTCCTTTCAGCTGAGATGGGTCAACTGGATGCTTCAAATGAATACCCAGCTCTACCAACAACAAGCGACTCGACTGTTGATAATAACAACAGCAGTAGCAGTTTTGTGATGGATCCTTCGCATGTACATCAACAGCGTGGGGCCTGCTGGTAAGAATTATAGTTCTTCCTAGAAAGACAATTTTTTAGCTGAAAACGTACATTAGTGCTGCATGCAGACACATGACGTTTTTCTTAAAATAGATTTTTATCATGTAACACGCGCTCTGATTGGTTGTGTAGTTGATTTGCACGAGCCTATAAAACAACTAAAAAAAATAAACAACTTTATTTAAGTGTCAGAGGATTTAGCACTGCTGTACTAATTGTGGACACTGTAAATGAACAAACAAATATTATTATGCCTGTTATGAGACCTCATTATTAACAAAATACAATTCCAGTTCTAGGTCCTGCGGTTTTATTCTTGAACCCAACAACAGCTCCTATTTTGTCATTTTAATGGACTTTTTTTCAAATAAGAACCTACTCCAAGTGTCAGGCTGAAAGAGGCTCTTATATTGGGTGTTTAATTGCCAAACTTCAGCCTGTAGGTTGTTAATCCACTAGGTTCTTAAAATAATAATAATAATTGTCATGTAAACTCTTTTCTTTCATTCTTATCATTTGTGAGCTTCACATTAGGAATAAAATATTACTTCCTATCTCTTTTCACTGTGATATTGAAAGTTTTAAATAGCATATCATTCCTGGTTCTAGGCTTTTACCAACTGTGCTCCTAAATGTGGCATTTTATGCTCCTGGCAGTGCTCGTTTTTTCTCACAATTATGCTAAAATTATGCTAATTTTTGAAATTACGGATACTTTCAAAAAATGCCAGAATACAATGTGCCTTTTGTTTCAAAAAATGACAAACAAGACTTATTGTTATTTGTAACATTGTCCAGTATTTACTATTTGACCTTCCTTTTCTTCACCAGTAGTGTAAACACAGCACAAAATTGGAACATGACTGAAAATGTCTTACAAAGTAACTCCCCTGCCGCCATCTTGGTGGCCGCCATCTTGGTGGCCGCCATCTTGCTTTGACTTCTGACATCTGAGAACTGGAAATGAGCCCGGCGAAACTTACGAACTTTTGACTCGTGAAAATTAGTGAAAGTAATGAATTATGTTTTGAGAAACAGACAGACTTTAAAACACAAATCAGTAAGCAAAATATGACTTTTGGCTGATAATGTGCTTTCAACTGACCAAAATATGCCTGATTATGCTAGCAGTGCTACTTCGTAAAACAATTGCCAAAAATGCTCGTTTTGCCAAATTATGCCATAAAAAGTGCTAGCACAATCGGTAAAAGCCCACCTGGTTCACTGAGTTAATTGCTGTTGATCATTCAGTTATTGACTATAGACCGGTTTTCAATTGAGCGTAAACAACAAACGTAAACAACAGAACGAACCAATGAGAACTCGAAGCAAATCTCACGTAGCCGGTGCCAAGCGCGGGAAAACTCGAGTGACCAAGTGGTGATTGGTTTTGGTTTTACATCTGATTGCAATTGGTTGAGTAGGTGGCGTGATTATTTTAAACCAATCATAGACCGTGGTAAAGTAAAACCAAAGCAACTCCGATCTTCGAAGAGAATTTCACTGTGAAGTGATCTTTCAGTTGTACCGTCACGAACGCTTGACGAATTGTCGTTCATATCAGATATTTATTGTGCTGATTTTAAAAACTTCAGTCGGTTTTAATTAGTTACGACAATCATTAGAAAACCGTTAGGTTATCTGAATTGTTCTCTTAAGCCTGGTTTACATAAGCACAAGAAACGCACGTGTAAACCAGGGCGACGCAAGCAAAGCGCAAGCACACAGGAAAAGGAAATGTTTCTTTTTTCTTGTGCTTTCGCTTATGCTTGCGTCGTTGCGTCGCTCGTGTAAACCGGGATAACGAATGTTTATTAAAATTTAAAGACACTGCGCCTGCGTATGTCACCTTGTGCTTGTGCTTATCGCACGTGTGAACACTCTTGTACTTAAGCTTGCGCTTACCTGCGTCGTACATGTAAACCAGGCTTTACTATGACTTACTGAAAGCTTTTATTATTATTACTGACTACGGCTAATTAATAGTGACTCTAAATTACTCATTTATTACTTAATCTACTGTTGCTCTTGTGTGGCTAACATGCTTTCCTCTCTTCAACTGCAGTGAAACAAGGCATGCCTGAAAATGATGACCTAGAAAGGCTTGCAAGTGAACTTACTGAAGTTTTGGGAGCAGCTTGGTCGTCGTCTTGGAGTTAAAGAAGCACAGCTAGCAGCATTTCATAAACAATATGAGAACTATTCTGAAAAGGCATATAAAATGCTGTCGCACTGGAAGCAAAAGAATGGTCGAGCTGCAACATACCAAGTTTTATACGACGCTTTGTGTGATTTATTAGTAAGCCATAAAAATTTGGCGGAAGAATATTGTTGCTAACACTGGTTTTGTAAAGATTTACCGATACATTGCACTCCTATGTTCCAGTCAGAAGGGGGATGTGGGCATACCCAAGGAAAGAGAGACGGTGAGGTACGATGAAGTCGTGACTCAACACACACAAAATACTAATCCCAAAGAAATATTTCAACTTGCCCAGATCAAGATATTTCTTAGAACACGACTCACCCCTTCCCCCCCCCCCCTCCCCCCCCCCCCCCCCCCCCTTAGAAATACCAGGGGAAATGTATGACCCCAAAAATTTGCCAATTTCATATCCAAAAAAAATTCCATGTCACCTAACCGTCACTTTTATACTTGAATAGCCCTGCCCCCAAGTTCCATGTATTTCTTCATGTCTTTTTAATACATTTAGTGTTTCAGAGTTTTTTGTTGATAGGACTGTGCCCTTCATAGATGCTTATCTCAGGCCCCGTCCGCACTAATGCGTTTTTGTTTTTTCGATGCGTTTTCGCCTCTCGTCCACACTACAACGATCGAAAACGCTGATCGTTTTCATCGAAACGCATACATTTGAAAACACTGTCCAGAGTGGAGACATTTGAAAGCGGAGCCCTGTCGTATTAGTGTGGACGGCGAAAACGGAGGTTTTCGAAAACGCTGACGTCATTCAAATCACAAACACCGCGGGTGCATCTATTTGTCGCATGCGCAGATGCTTGTTGTAGCGCCTACGAGCGTATTCCAGCGTTTCAGTGTGGACGTGGAAAACGCTGCGAAAACGATAATGTGGACACCGAGCGTTTGATGCGTTTTCGGTAAAAAACGGAGCGTTTCGAAAATGCATTAATGTAGACGGGGCCTTACAGAATAATCATAAAATAATGATTGTGGCTTTCATCACTCAAGCAACAAGTGAAAGGGAACCGTGTTAAATATTACGCCAAGGAATTTTGATACAACGGTTCTGTATTTTTTGTAAAAAAATTTAAAATATTTTTCTATTTTTGGTGATTGCCTACAACGTAAAGACTATTTTTAATGTTCTTTTATGAAACACTCCTACTTTTTGGTGGCAAATGTTTATATCTATTTTTTTAAAGTTACCCTTTTGTATCAAAGTGGTGTCAATAATATTGGTTTTTCGTAGTAAGAGAGCTCATCAGCAATTAAGGGTAAGAGTACACATTTTTATACGTTTTATACTCTTGGTTTTTCGAGTCAGAGTTAACTCAAAGTTAGTTGATTTGAGTCCATGGACGAAACATTGGTTATTGTTTGTCAAAGGGCGTTGCCTTGTAAATAGTACGCCATTCAGTACTCATTGACCAGATTGACCAATCACATTCGTTTACGTAGACATGGCGTGTTTGAAAAAAAACTTATCTTGACATGTCTTGGGTACAAGTTATGGGCTAATCTGTAGATACCGAACTTGTCCTAGAGGCTCGAAGTTATTCAAAATTATTGTGGCCAGTAGTTAGTTTCACGTTTGTAACTAATTAAACTCAAGTTAACCCAATCGTATCAGAGCCGTTGACTTTACTTGAAGCTGGACTCTACTCAAGCTCCTTGAAACATTACCAAGCTGTCGAGAAATAAAGTTCTTTGGTTACCCGTAATCTAAAGTGTTCTCTTGAACCAAAATGTTTTTCTCCCCTAATCTGCCTTGAGGGAGTCAATGAACTGAAGCGCGGATGATTACAGTCAAACTACAGTAACCGGCGGCCACCCAGACAAAGTTAACCAATCACAGGGCAGAACGGGAACAATACATTCCAACATTTTTGAATTGAGCCAATCCGATGTCGAGTACAGAACAATGAAATTGCAACTTGTTCGTTCGCGATGAAAACAGATGAATGAAATTTTGTGCGGTTCTACGAGGGTTCTACGGCGTGGATTTTCGATTTCAACCCTTTTTCTTTGACTAGTTTTAGCAGTACGATTTGTAAGGAAAATATATGCGAGTCAATGAACGAGAAACTCCAAACTGCGTGAAAACTGGGAATGCGACGGCTGCACAGTATGTTTCCTCGAATAAAAGTGCGTGGCGGATTTGAAATAATTTGTTCGCTCTTGACAAATTCAAGTTTTCTCTACCGCGTCAACCAGCTGAATAGCTACGCATGTCGGGGTTTTGGCCCAGTACCATTAATTTGGAAAATAAATACACTTGATGCCAGCGAGAGGAGACTTTATATTCCAAACTGCATAAAGTCAGTGAACGCGACGGCCAATAGTTTCGACAAAGTGCGTGACGGATTTAAAACAACGAAAGCAACGGCTTGTTTTACCAGCGTGATGAATTCAGTTTTTATACATTGTCGGATCTTTGATTTCCCACTTGTTCCACGCGCTGGGTTTTATTTGTCAGAACAATTTGGCTGAAATTAAAAAATAAGTAAAAGAGAAAATTCAAAATTGCATAAAAAGAGTGTCGGCTGTATATTTGAAGTTTCGGCAAAGTGAATTGTCGCGAGAAAGAACTCAACCGCCGGAGTATAATATTTTGCCGCAGAGTTTGAATCACGTTTCGTAACGGCGAATTCTTTATTACAGTTATTTCTGATCGCATGAGTATTGTCTGATTTGCGTTGAACTTTCGAAACTGCTTCGAATCCTTTCTGAAAAATTACTGTGAAAGAAGCCAACTCAGTGCTAGTAAAATCGCTTCGATCTTTCCGAGAAAAGTCCTGACTGTTCTAGGGAAAAGTCCCGAATTTTCTTGGAAAGATCGAAGCGACTCTGTGTCTGATCTGCTAGCACTGAGTTGGCTTCTTTCTCTCATGCGATCAGAAAATTCGCCGTTACGAAACGTGATTCAAACTCTGCCGGCAAGGAAATATTTCTAATCCGGCGGTTGAGTTCTTTCTCGCGACAATTCACATGATTTTCAAATATACAGCCGGCACTCTTTTTATGCAATTTTGAATTTCTTTACTTATTATTTTAATTTCAGCCAAATTGTACTGACAAAACCCCGGCAATGTATAAAAACTGAATTCATCACGCTGGTATAAAACAAGCCGTGCTTTCGTTGTTTTCAAAATCCGTCACGAACTTCAAGGCCGAAACTATTGGCCATCGCGTTCACTGACTTTATGCAGTTTGGAATATAAAGTCTTCCCTCGCTGGCATCAAGTGTATTTATTTTCCAAATGGTACTGCCAAAACCCCGACATGTGTAGCTATTCAGCTATTCAGGTTGACTCCGTAGAGAAAACTTGAATTTGTCAAGAGCGAACAAATTATTTCAAATCCGTCACGCACTTTTATTCGAGGAAACATACTGTACAGCCGTCGCATTCCCAGTTTTCACGCAGTTTGGAGTTTCTCTTTCATTGACTCGCATATATTTTTCCTTCCAAATCGTACTGCTAAAACTAGTCAAAGATAAAAGGGTTGAAATCGAAAATCCACGCCGTAGAACTGCACAAAATTTCATTCATCTGTATTCATCGCGAACGAACAAGTTGGCAATTTCATTGTTCTGTACTCGACATCGGATTGGCTCAATTCAAAAATGTTGGAATGTATTGTTCCCGTTCTGCCTGTGATTGGTTAACTTTGTCTGGGTGGCCCCGGTTTACAGTAGTTTGACTGTAATTGACCCTACGTCGTACATGCAAGTCGTATTCCCAACATCGTAGGGGCGGGGTGGGTGGGTGGGCTGATCGACCCCCCTTGGGTTTTCTTTGTTTTCAAATTACGTCATTAAATCTGCCATCTTGGATGCGCCATCGATACCAAATTATTCCATAACAGTAAAGGATGCTAAAATGAACTAATACTTCAAAGTTACTAAAGAAAACTTGAATATATATCATAAGAACGAGAAATTATCTGAAAAAAGAAAGTTGGGAAAACATGTATGTCACAAACATGGCAACGTCAAAAACCGTGGACAAACAGTTGTCATATGAAAATGTCCCCGAGGGATGAATGAACAACTACTGAAAGTTTAAGTATCCCAGAGTGTGAAAAAACTTTATGGAAGAGGTGGCATCCACCTCTCTCTTGTATATCCGAGGGTAAAGACTCCGTAAACACCTTAATGTTTTTATAAAACCAGGCCAGAAGGTTTTTTCAAAATGTATTAAAAGATTACGACTATGACTGTATATATTCTACCGCATCAAGAGAAAATACAAAATATTTTTTTCCATCTATACCGTTGACTCCGATCCTTGGGTTTATGCAACGTCGACGGCAGGGGATTCGAAGGGGCCATGGAATTTATACCCGGGGGATTAAAACTAGAATGATTTGGGGGTGAAGGGGAATTCGTACACGGGGAAGCCAGGAGCCCGGCCGGGGGTGGTTGTGTGAGATATTATCTATCTAACAGCGTCTATCGAGCGGTTTTTCTAATAGACTGCCAAAACCAAAGGCCAATCACAACAAACACGAATAACGCAATGAAACCAATCAGGACGCCAGGCAAAGCCTGCAACCCCGTGGTCGTGCCAAGCGCGGGAAAACGCGATCACGATTGGTTTTCGCTTTGCTCCAGATTGGTTGTAAAAATCAGCATGTTTGTTCTGATTGGTTAGAACAAAATTCAATAGTCAATTGGCCTCATAGCTGGTTGTTCTATTTTATGCGGCTACACCGTGCTGACGAGACCCAACCAGGTCGAAACAGCTGTCCACGGTTGCATTTTTGGCTTTCAGTTTGTACTCTATCATGTCGTTGTCGCTTTAAGTGTTCTACGTAGTATCAGCCTTGCTCACTTTATTTGTATTTCTATTTTTGGCTAATTTGATCTTTTACAGATCCTACGTATACCAGCAGCATTTTCGTTCGCGGTCCTTTGCTACTTATTCACTGTTAGAACAAAGCCCATGACACACATTGTACGAGGTTTTTTTAACCAATTATAGAGCTCAATAAACCCAAAACAACTGAAACACGTGTTTACAGTCGAACCTCTTACGACCACTTCTCTACAACGGCCAAATTTTTATTCTATCCTCAGGGGGGGAGTATCTAATCTGCGCGGGTAGCGGGTCGCGGGTAATTTTCGCGGGTCGCGGGTAAATTTACGCGGGTCGCGGTAAATTTACGGGGGTAAATTTGCGCGGGTAAAATTTAAGAGAGTGGTAAAGGGTATTTTCGTAGAGCCGTAAAATCCAAAGTTATTTAGGTGAAACGTGCAATGACTTAATAGCCGGCAATTTTCACTTTCACACTTAAAGGGGAAGTATCACGAGGATTTAGTGTCATTTCAAAAACTAAAAAACGTTTTTGTATTTAACAGCAACCTATATAATGGTCAGTTTTGTTATAAATTACCACCCTAATGAACTAAAACTGTGGATGAGTGTCTCTGGCCATAGATGGACTGGTCAAAATGGATTCAACTTGAAAAGGCCATTTTTTCACAAGTTCTCGCAATTTCGTTTCCAAAATTATGCGCCAGAATGATTTGTTCCTCTGTCACGAATTCAGTTGATTTCTTTCTCTTGGTGTTCTAGAGTTATTTTTGTAAATAAGTAAAGGTATTGTAGCACAGTTTTGACCAAAATCTCCGTGATACTTCCCCTTTAATTTTTCGTGAACTGTGATTTTGTTTTGTCTTTTGCTAGCGGAATCGAGTGACCAGCTGTCACGTGACAGCTGTTTTACGTTTCTTGGCGCATCGAGCTTTTTTAAATTAAAAACCAAAAGCCTTTATTCACAAGTAAATAAAACCGATTTTGACTGTCAAAAGCTCATAAAAAATATCAAGAAAATGGGTCAAAGACAATGGTAAGTGCGTTGCAATGATTGGACAACGCATGATCAGGCAAGGGACCCTTTTCCCGGACATGAACGG
The DNA here is from genome assembly GCA_029204205.1 of Desmophyllum pertusum. Classification (NCBI taxonomy): domain Eukaryota; kingdom Metazoa; phylum Cnidaria; class Anthozoa; order Scleractinia; family Caryophylliidae; genus Desmophyllum; species Desmophyllum pertusum. The sequence continues at coordinate 3,482,647 of MU825398.1, forward strand.
AGACCTGCTGCCCATCGGGGAGAAGGGTTAGATTTTCCAATTTTCTCAGGTCGAGAAAAGAAAGAGAATGAAAGAGAGGAAATATATTTTTATTTAAAAATCTGTGAAAATGATGACGAGGACTTCTACTGGACGAGTCTGGGATGGTGGTGGAACCAGGTGGGAAATCAATTGAAAAACAAATAACTCAATTTCCTTTCCGCTGGCAGTAGCTCGAAGAGTGGACGGGAAAGTTACTCAGTGTTTCAACAAGATTGCTTGCCAGTCGCTTACTGATCATTATCTTAATTCCAATCTATAAGTTTTGATCAATGCACTAATATGGTTTCTTATTCATGTTTTTCTTTTAAACTCAACCCCTTAGTTTATACTATTCAGGGTAAACTATATCAATGGCATAGTTCACGTTGCTGTGTTAAGAGAAGATAATAAATGTGGAATACACTTGTGGTCGACAATTACCCGAATTAATTATTTAATTAGTGCTCAATTCTCATTTCACAAAAAATTATTATGAAAATTATGGCTATTAAGTCATATTTATTTCACATTTTACGTCTCTCGTAAAATAAGCTTGGATTTAACGGCTCTACGAAATACTCTTTACTACCCTCTTAAATTTACCCACGACCCACGTATATTTACCAGCGACTCGCATAAATTACCCGCGACCCGCGCAAATTACCCGCGACCCGCTACCCGCGCAGATTAGATACTCCCACTGTAAGTAGTCGCAAAGCAAATTCACCTTTTAATGATTTTTGTTCTCAACAACAAAACAGTTCCTGTGTTATCTCGATCTGCTAGCTTTTTATGGACCGGTAGTCGTTCTCCCGTGTGTACCCCAGTGACACAAAGAGCGAAATAAACATCCGTTTCTTTGGGGAATTTACCCGGAAGCCAAAATGTCAGTCACGCAATCTCAAGATCAGTTCCCGTGTTTTTCATTATCGCTCAAAAAATAGCCGTCACTTAGATGTTTTGTGTTCGGCCTCAAGCTTAAGGTTCAGACCCTGAGAAAAAGAAAATAATGCAGGTTGGTTTACGAGTAGTTCGTGGCCCGATTGGATGTGTGGAGACCAAGATGGGGGAGAAGGAAATGTCGGAACGGTCGTCCATCTTGGAGGAGACGGCAATGTGCCTGATGATACAGTTTTGGTGTACTGGGATACGGGAAAGCAGGCGAATTATCGGGCAGGATCTTCTGGAAAGTATGATCTTCGAGTCTTTGATAGCGCCCAAACAGGCAAGTAACTTATTCATCTTGATTTAGTTGAGTTAACTTCGACTGATTCGGATTCTAGCGAATCTGAAGATGTTGTCTATATATATATAGTTGTGTCAACTTTGAGTGTTTTGTCGTTTGGTTAAACTAGTTAATTATTTTCTTTGCGATCTGCTTCTTGTATCAAGTTTGTTAGGTTTAGATTTCACAACCTCGTGCTCGCCGCTAGTGCATGCTTGTCGACGGAATTATTGCGGTCGAGGAACGAGAGCGCCTCCTAATCTCATGTACAGCCAAAATATTTTGACATTTTTTCCGCTTACGGTCCGTTCGCTTGCAGTCAGCGTCCCAGAGCAACCTCCAGGCCGGATTGGAGCCGACGGTTACTGCCCCCGTTCAGCAAGCCTTTCGTGGATTGCCTCAAGCATGCAGCAGCCGGATCGTCGTCCGATATCGTTCGCGCCTTGTTTTGGTTCACATTCACACAGCCTTCGTCGCGGTCTGCTGCACATTCGTGTCGTTTCCTACTTTACTTTAGGCCAAAATTTTCAAGCAAGCAACCGTGGACGACAATCCTGCTGGTGTACGTTGGATCAACAAGTGATCTAATCGGCTAAAACAAGTGAAAATATACTGTAGAAGCAGAGACCGATACAACGTAGATTTTTAAGTTTTTTAAGTACTATATTTCGGGGACTGTGCAATAATTATCAGGAGGTGGGGGGGTTGGAAAATGGGCTTCATGTAGGACACAATATTAGGTAATACCCCCCCCCCCCCTCCTAAAGGAGTGAATTTAGTTATTGCCCCCCCTCTAATCAGTCAGAATTTATGTACGACCCCCCCCCCCCCCCCCCCCCCCCCCCCCCCCCCCCTTCCTGGTAATTATTGCACAGTCCCTTAGTCATTTCACCGTGCTCTCTCGCTGGTTCGTATTTGTTCCTTGGCTCGCAGCTTCGTCGCTGTCTATCGCCGCATCAGGCAACACAAGCAGGTCAAACTCAACGCTTCGCACCGTCGCCTCGCTCCTTTCAATTTGTGCACAAACATGAAAACGAGGCTAGTGAGGCTAGGTTTGATTTCCCATACGGATGTCTTAAATTTGAAAGAGCCATAACTTTGCAGCCGTTAAACCAAAAATGTTCAAACTTCCAAGATAACATATTTTGCAGTGCTTAATAATGTAATAGCATCAATTTCTTTGAAAACCTTACCAGACAAAAAATCGCTGGGCGGCCATTTCTGAATATGGGGGGGGGGGGGGGGGGGGGGGGGGGGATGGAAAGCTGGCACTTTGAGGACATAGCGGTGCCGGGCAACAGACCAACAGTGCGAATCCTGTGTCAATCAAGCCGTTGCTAAGAATGACGTCAACCAAAACTTCATTGTTTTGTAACCCGGGAAACTTTTTCAAGCTCGCAGCGTAGAGCTGTACGCGTGTAGCCTGCAAACACAGCGCTGGCGGATTTTTGGCCTGATCTTTCACGCCGCCGAGAAAATATCTCGGCAGCGTGAAACAGCAAGCGAAAAATCCGTCTGAGCTGCATTTACATGCTACAGCGAGAGACTTTCGGATACGGTCAGTAGTGCTACTACTGGAACGGTAAGCGAAGTCGGATGAAAATGTTTATCGTATAAATACACGAGGCGAAGCAAAATCAGACAACAACGAACGTCTCAATCTCGTTCCCAGAGTCCTCGTTACCCTTGCCCAGCGGTGGAGCGGCCAACAAGGACCTCTGGGGGAAGCGATCCGCCATGACAAGATTCTTGGACTTCCGGTTCTACTGCGCATGTGTTCGACCCCATGTTTCAACTAACGGACGCCACGATTCTTGGACTTCCGGTCTTACTGCGCAAGTTAGGGGGATCACTCTATACCAGAGGTCCCATTCTCGTCCCCAGAGGCCACGCACCAAGAATCGAGACCTCTGGCCGGTTCCAAAACCGGAAGTCCGCGAATCGCGGACTAACCGTCAAATCTGACAAATCTGATTGGCTGAGAATATAGAACGAGTACTTTGCGCATGTTCAACAAATTGGTTCCGGCCAGAGGTCTCGATTCTTGGTGCTGTATGAGCTGACCAAAAGGATCGTGGCCAATGGGGACGAGAATGCAGAGGTCGCAGCGGTCCTTGTTGGCCGCTCCACCGCTGGACAAGGGTAACGAGGACTCTGGGAACGAGATTGCGAACGTCTTCATTTTCGAGCGAAAACAACCAAGGAAAAACACATTTTTGTTATCATGCATACCAATTTTAGGTGTGAATTTCTTGCCTGACAAGCTTTTTTATTGTTTATTTTTATTTATTTATTTTTTGCTTTTTTATTGTTAATAAGTTCCCGTGGAACAATCCTCTTAGCAACTAGTTGAGTGCTACTGCGCACACTCGGTTGCCCGGCACCGCTATGTCTGTATTTTTATAACAATTTATAATCCACCTCCCTGATATGGTGTATGAAAATATTAGAAGTCTTGCCGAAAAAAAACTCCCGTAGGTAGATATTAATATGTCACAACCTGTATATATACCGGTACCTACCCCGAAGGGAAGTCATATGATCAGTTCTCGAGTGCATGGTCGCCAAAATGGCTGAGTACGAGGTATTAAAGTCGCTTGTTACATTTTGTTTTTGTCAGGTATATTATTCATTTATTGCCATACTGTACTCCAAAAAGCTGACGTTTAGTGAAACGGTACCAAGGGCGTAGCGAGGTTTTTGAATAGTTGTAGGCCTAACAAAACCTGCTTGAATCCTGGGAGGCACACCGAAGGCGTGCAACGACGAGGGCCGTAGACGCGAGCTTCTAGGGGGGTCTCCCCCAGAAAATGTTTTGGATTTTGCCTTCTAAAACTGACGTCATTTCCCGCATTCCTGAGACTCGAAAAGTGTTTGTAAAGTCGATATAAATTCTGAAGTTTACCTTAATTCTCAACCGGAAAACCAAAATGTTCTATATTCCAGTAATTCCTATGCTACAGACATATCGAACATTTTAAACGGAAGAGCCTTGAAGCACATGAAAAAGCTCATAAAACTGTCGCCGTTTTACTAGAGTGAGATCGGGACTACTAAGGGTTAAAATGGCAACCTTTTCTGTTGCCATTTGATAAAGTAGGAACTATTGGCCAGTCTAAAAAAGGAGCTCCATCCTCCTGCTTACAGACGCTGCAAAATCGTCAACGATGTCCTCAGAATTCAAAGACACATCATGTTTATGAATGTGCATTAGCGCAAGGCCACTAAGGCGATCTTCTTTCATTGTTGACCTCAAGCTTAAGTAGGTCTTAAGTCTTCTCAGCGCACTGAAAGACCTCTCTGCAGTGGCTGTGGTGATTGGCAGGGAAAGGAGCGTCGTGAAGGCGCTTGAAATATTTGGGAACTCTTGTGGGCGGCAAAGCGCTGATTCTCTATTTAGCTTTAAAAAATCAGCTTAAAAAGTTTTATTTTTCTCGTTTATTTAAAGTTTGACCCAGACCGGCATACGATCTTACAAAATTGTCTGCCCTAAATGCCATGCTGGCGTGCTTTTGTTAGCATTATAATTAGTTTTTTTTATACTATATATTATAACTTAGCCGGGTGGGTTGGGTTGGGTTCCTGTTTGCTTACTGGGGCTGGGCTGGGCAGATAGGCCTAGCAAGGGATGCAATGTCCTATTGTCTGTTTATCAGCCATTGGCGAATTAAGTAAATAAAATAATAAATAAAATAAAATGAGGGAGTGTTTCAGCAATGGTGGTTGGAAGATCTTGCACAAATTTTTTTCTCTCATACCAGTTTTAAAATACAAGACATGCACAGGTGGGCTGAAAAATTTGTAGGCCCGGCTCGCTACGCCCCTGGGTACTGTGTACATTTGTGACTATTCGCCAATTTATTTGATCGTGAAAAGCTTATTTTTGTTGCGTAAAAACCTGTAAAGGTCATGCAGATCTTTTTGTTTGTTGGCATCTCTCTAATTAACATAATTATAACCACAGTACACAATATCCTCGAAGATGAAGAGGGGAAATTTGGGGTGGCCAAATAAGAAAGATTTGCAAGAAGAATTAAATTAATTGCCGTTCGCGCCAATAATTTATCACATTTGAACTCGAATCTGATCTTTGGCCTTGATTTGTTTGCTTGCCTTACACTGTTGATTCGTTTGTGGCAAAATAAAAGAATAATATACCTGACAAAAACAATAGGTAACAAGCGACTTACCTCGTTCTCAGCCATCTTGGCGACCATGTACATGTGCTCGAGAACTGATCACGTGGCTACATCCCTTCGGGGGTATGGTGTGTGTACAAGTAAAAAGGAATTTTACAGAAAAAAGGGAATTTTTTTCGTAATTTGTCAGTTTTCGTGATTTTTAATATTTATTTCTTTTTATTTTGTTTCTTTTTATTTGTTTTCTTTATTTTATTTTTAATTTTTTATTCTGACCTGTGACCTGTGACTTGACCAGTAATCCGACTTCGCTTCCCGTTCCAGTAGTAGCACTACTGACCGTATCCGAAAGACTCACGCTGTAGCATGTAGCAGCTCAGACGGATTTTTCGCTTGTTGTTTCATGCTGCCAAGATATTTTCTCGGCGGCGCGAAAGATCAAGCCAAAAATCCGCCAGCGCTGTGTTTGCAGGCTACACGCGTACAGCTCTACGCTGCAAGCTTGAAAAAGTTTCCCGGGTTAGAAAACAATGAAGTTTTGGTTGACGTCATTCTTAGCAACGGCTTGATTGACACAGGATTCGCACTGTTGGTCTGTATCCCGGCACCGCTATGTCCACAAAGAAAAGTGCCGGCTTTCTATCCCCCTGTGTGTGCGCATGTGCGTGGCTTGCAGTGCCCGACGCTTGATCGAAAAAATACTTGCGTGGCCCGTGCAACGGAAATTCCGTCATCTGGGAAAGTTTCAGATATAGAAGTGGTACACTGCCAGCAAGAAATATATATTTTTTAGACCGTAAGATAGAAAACAAATTTAATCTACAGACCCGGCGATCGAGTTGCCAAGGTTTATTGGAGCTTTTCAAAGGAAAAAGAAGATGTTTTCAATTAAATTTCAAATCCATACAAACTCTTATAGTACGCTTTGGTCACCTGTGGTTGACGTAAACAACGTCGTGTAAGAAGGCACCACGTCTATTGGGCAGAAAAAATACAATGCCAGAAATTTTCTGCCCAATCAGAGACCGTGTATGCAAATGTTTCTGGAAGTGGTCCGATAAGAGTCTATGCCCAGGGGCTATTTCACAGCTACTTCGAACTTTCGCCGCCGCGACTATTGCCGATTATAAACTTTCTAGCTTTGCGCCCGACTAACTGCCCCTGGGTCTCCGAGGATGTCAGGATAGCCACAAGATAACAGGCAACCCAACCAAAATTAGAAAATGCTCGCAATTAATTTTATTTGTATTATTAACCTACCCTCTGGACTTTTAAAGTACCATTAATTTTATAACTTTTTTAGTATTAGTAAAAGCTGCCAAATCTGGATGACATGTCATTGTTCACGGAACTTGCTGTTACCATGGCAACCAGGTTTTGACAAGCATGTTTTTCCACATTTGGCATTTTCCTTCTTTTTAATGAAAAAAATATCTTCCTTGCAATAATTTTTACCTTTTCAGATCGTTTTTTGGTTTTGTTTTCCTTTGTGGAATGAGTCTTTTTTGGTGGTTTTCTGATGTTCTGGAAAAATCAAGTGGTTGTGGGTGGCTGACATGCATGGTGCACAGAATGCTTCTGATAAGAACTGTGAAAATTTTGGAGCACTGCAAATTAAACCTTACTTAGAGCACTGCAATAGAACATGCTTTGTATATGAGATTGTAACAAGTTGTAATCTTATGGTAATGGGATTACATTTATTTGAATACTGTTAATATTCACAGGTTTGAAGCACATCTATGTCACTTGTGATGGTTGCAAAGAGCGCCCTCTTATTGGAAACACGATGGAAATGCGCCGATTGTGAGAACTATGATTTGTGTTCAACTTGTTTCACGAGTGACGTTCATGATAAGCAACATGCGTTTCTACGTATTGAAAAACCTCAAGGAGACGGGTAGGTGCATACTTGATCACTTTTTCCATCTACCCATCCCAGTCCTCATCCTATTTCCTTCCTCCCTCCCCTAAATGTACCAGAATCTAGTTTTGTGGGTGTGGCTCAATTTCATTTTCACCCCTAACAGTAAGAGTATCTACAGTCGAACCTCCGCTAACGGACGCCTCCCGTAGGTAGACACCTCTCATAAGCGGACACTTAGTCGTGTACCCAGCTACATACAAACACTACATTTTTAACCTCCCATAAGCGGACACCTCTTAAGCGGACACTTTTTCAGGTCCCAAGGGTGTCCGCTTATGGGAAGTTTGACTGTATTCCCGTTGTAATTTTTTCTCCGCCTTGATACCTTAACAGGTATAGCGAGATAACTCTAACGGTGGTCATTTTAGATAAACATCCTAAGCGGTATCAAGCCATGAATTTTAACCCTAAAAGATATGACAATCACCCCTGTCCCTTTTATATGGGAGCCCCCCCCCCCCCCCCCCCCCCCCCCCCCCCCCCCCCCCCCCCCCCCCCCCCTCCTTCCCTCTCGGATTCTAAGTCACTTTATTTTTCTAGAATTCCTGTTGGTAAACGAACCAACTTCGTTAAGCTGCAATCCAAAGGCTTTTTTCCTGGAGCCAAAGTGTCTCGTGGTAGAGACTGGAATTGGGGCGAACAAGATGGCGGCAATGGACGAGTTGGTACATTGTCTGAGATCATTGCTTGGAGTGGCGTGGAGAGGTCTGGGGCTGATGTCATCTGGTACATGCTCAGAAATAACACATATAGAACTGGATACCAGGGTTCGGTAAGTTCCTCTGTTAAAATATTTGTTTTTGAACCCAAGGTATTTAGTGGACAGCCCCTTTACAGACTCCTGGTTAATTATACGGACACATTGTACATACATTGTTGGCAAGGCGAAATGGGATGTGACTAGTGACTAGTGACGCGTCCAAAACTGCCACAAGTTCAGTCAGTTTGTTGGAGAGAAAGATCATGAAGTTCATGAACATTTCTGTTCAAACATCAATTTCTGACTATTTTCACCACAAATGACTTCTATAAAAGTATCTACTGTTGTGGATAATATAAATATTGCCAATAAAATAAGCAAATATACTATTTAATCACCGACGTCTTGAGGTGTTATACCAGTGAATATTAATCCCGCAACATTTTGTCGAGGTGAATCTTAACTGATAATCACCACGACTTCAGTATCTATATCTAATTAGTATAATTTCAGAATTGAACATTAAATTTAATATAAAGATCTTATTCAGCGGAAAGTTGTGTAATACGGCTGGGCATTTTTACGAGTCAATGTTTATTTTTTCTCGCCTGAAGCCTGGTTTCCATATGATCGCAACGATCGCAACGATCGCAACGATCGCAGTCGCAACGGTCGCAGCGATCGTTTGCGATCGTTGCGATCATATGGAAACCAGGCTTCAGGCGAGAAAAAATAAACATTTACGAGTAAAATGCCCAACCGTATTACACAACTTTCCGCTGAATAAATTGTTTATTATACGACATAATTCTTTCCTAAAATATAGGCTTTCAACAGTGTTTTCCGTAGCGCGCGGTCAAGGGGACTAAAAGACCCGTGTAATACGGTCTCATATTTGCACTCGTTTTGGTGCGTATTCGCACTCTAAAATGCTATGTCGTTACTGAATTTTCCAGAGGGGACAGGAACAGACAGTTAATATCCCATCTCCTTTTTTTTTTCTCCCTCCTTTCTTTACGTCGTTTTTCCCTCCCTAATTTTTCAGTCGTTTCTCCCATCAGGTTCTTTTTTCAATCGTTTCTCCATCCTCCCTAGTTTGTTGGTTGTTTCTCCTCCTCACTTTACGCCTTTTCTCGTTTCTCCCTCCTCCTTAATTTTTTCAGCTGTTTCTCCTCCAACCTTAGTCTTTTGGTCGTTTTTCTCCCTCCTCCCTACTTTTTAGCCAGAGTAACTCTGAAAGAGGAACTCTGAGGGTATACGAATGGTAGGCAGATGACCTTGACTTTCACTAATCATGTCAGCATTAAGGAAGTCAGGCAGTCAGGCTCTATGGGGTAAACTAATCGATAATCAATCGAACAGTCGTGACAGGTCACGCACATCTTTTCATGCACATACACCGATATGCGAAGAGTAAATACTGGAATCTTTTGAATCGAAACCTAAAGTTTGCCTGGTGCGTTCCTGTTTATAAACACCGTAACATAACTGCGAGAGCGAACGGCTTTTTTGGCTCCCGTTTGACGCGCCGAGAATGGTTGTCAAATACATTTTCATGTGTGAAGCGTAAATCTTTTGAATCGAAATTAAACCTCGAAACAACTAGTCTTGAAATCAAAATCGCATTACATTTGCAGCAAAGGGAAAAGGAATCAAGGGAATTGAACGTAGGCTGCGAGAGCGAACGGGAGCGAACAGCTTTTTCAACTCCTGTTTTAAAATTTTCAAGACATGTCGCCGCCGAGAATGTTCAATGTTGTGAATTTTATTATGAATGAACGTGTGTGCGAAGCGTAAATACTGGAATCATTTCAGCTGTGATTTGAATCGAAACTTAAATTTCCCTGTGCATTCCTGTATGTTATTTCAAGAAAGGTATACATCGAGCGACAACTTTAATGAGGGTGTTAGTAATCCGAGTAACGGCGTAACGCGTAACGGCGTAACGAGAATCGGCGTAACGACAATTTTTGTCCAATTTTTTTTTTCAATCATTTTTTTATTTTTTAGAATCGGCGTAACGACAATTTTTTTTTATTTTTTTTATTTTTAAATTTTCCAATTATTATAAAAGCGTGATGTAGACAAATTGATACTCACGCCAGCAGTGGGAACCTTCAAATAAATACTAATATTTCTTCCCTAAAACTGACACGTCAAAACTGTAGCAACACAAGTGGCTATACAAGTGACACAAGTGGTCACAAGTCACCTACATAGAATTTACAGCCTGTATTACATACCTTAGTACAAGAATACACGAAGCACAAGCACGGATATTTCTTGGTATTCGCCTCACATCGAATACGACTGGAATTCAGTTGCGTTCACCGCACCTTTTGCCTACTTGAGTTCTAAGGACATAGTGTTAGCTTCCGATGTTATCCTGTGTACGTTGAAAATTAGCCAATTTATCGACAGAAGCTGAGCCTGCGATATTTGTGGCGCTGATCTCCAACATGGCGGACACAATGAAAACCGGGTGACCGAGCAGGGTGAGCACAGTCACTGTGCATTTGTATCCATCCATTGACCAACATGTGCAGAATATCGCGAATTTTTCTACAGTATTTATTTGAAGTTGCCCAAGGCGGGGTGAGTATCAATTTGTCTACATTACGCTTAATTCCTTTTCAGTACAATCTTTTATAATAATTGGAAAATTTCAAAAATAAAAAATATTGTTACAAAATTGTCGTTACGCCGATTCCAAAAAAATAAAAATAAATGATTGAAAAAAAAATTGGAAAAAAAATTGTCGTTACGCCGATTCTCGTTACGCCGTTACGCGTTACGCCGTTACTCGGATTACTAACACCCCCTGTGGCGAAGTCTCCTCCTTTTTAACTCGGAAAATGGCTCAAAGCCATTTCCGAGTTATAGCTGTGGGAGGCTAATTTCACTCCTTCGCTCCTTCGCTTCCTGTTAAACATTTTGTAAATCCGCTGACTAGTGCATAACGCTTGCGCATATATTGCGCATAATATACAGTGGGGGCAGTGGGACATTCAGTGGAATTCTCCGCGCGAAACGAAAATTGTTTTGAGAAATCAGGAAGTTCGAAATATCGGGGGTAAAATTACAGTGAAACAAATCCAAAGGAAACGACTTTTAGCTCGAGTTATCGGGGTTTTCGAGAAATCGAGGGTTCGAGAAATCTAAGTTCCAGCAGTATAAATCGAGGGCGAGAAGCCGTCTTACATTTCATTATTTATTTCATCCTTCAATAAACAAACACCTTGTTTGAGTTCGAAATCGAAATACTCAACCACCAAAAAAAATATAAACACCTGCGTTAAAAAAGTAAAGGGAAAAAAAAAAAAAAAAAAATGGAACCTTCTAGGCGTCGAACCCACGACCTCTAGACTTCAAAGCGGTGCTTATATCCACTGCGCCACGTTGACACAACAGAAAATACTTCTGAAAAAGTCATTTATCAACTGGGTTTGTATTGAGCCGCTGAGTTATTTGACTATCACAGCAGGCTCAAGTGAGTTCTGAGTACTGACTTTCACCGAAGTGTTGGAGTGCTGGATTGAACGTGCCGGTTGCTGTTTTTTAACCCTGCAAATAGCTCGTCGCCGAGGTTGTTGACGTGGACGTGACACGATTTACCCATCAAGTGATTTGTTTTAGTAGTCTTTTAGTGGCAATGTTTGTCATTTGTAGATCTGTTTAGATGTTCGAACGATTTTGATCAATTGAAAACGTAATTTGAGTTCTGCGTGTTTCACATACAGAGATAAGAATGATATCACGTTATTAAGGCAACTTGTGTTTCAAATATTAACTTTAACATAATTTTCCGAGTTCAGTGGCTCATGGCCACTTTGATTCAATGATGTCTTGGATAATTTTCCTTCTTATAAAGTCTACGTGAAGGGCTTTCCTGTGATCATACAATCTTCCGCGCGCGGTTCAGCTCTGCCTAGGCCTAGCTACATAATTCCGGAATTTTTTGGAGAATTTTAGACATCGAAAAGAATTTTAGAAAATCTCGGGAATTTTAGAAAAAAATTGAAATTTTTGAGAATTTTAGGCGCTTTTGCAGTTTTCCACAAGCAAAACGTTGAGAAAACGTACAATTTTGAATTCCTGCTGACCAAGAGAGGGCTCCCCGGCTCATTCTCACAGCAGTGACAGTACAACAAATATATCATACCATGATGCAAAAAAAGACTAACTAGGAGAATAATTGTATCTTGGAACCTTTAGACTTTGAAAATAAACAGACATTTATGATTACAACTCATTGTTTAGTGTAGTATTATTTATTTTATTAAAAAATTTTTTTAGGAATTTAAGGGAATTTTAGAAAAATTTTGAGAATTTTAGACATTTTTGAGAGAATTTTAGAGCTTTTTTGGAGAAGTTCCGGAAGGAATTTTAGGCCATTTTTCGGGAATTATGTAGCTAGGCCTAGCAAAGCCACAACTAATTCCTGCAGCGCTACTCGAACATGCACGCACGCGGGAATGGAATTTGATGACGTATTCGTTAACAGAAGTGGGTGGGGCAATGATGCGTAAATTCGGTCCCATTCCACAGTTCGGTGATTTTCGTAGTATTTCGGGTTTATTTACATTGCACAAGATTTTAATCTACGCGTAAAAATTGATGGAAAGAAAAACTAAAAGTAATTCGGCAGTAATGGATGTTATTCGTTTGATTTTCGTGAATTAATTTATAACCAAAAGTCATGTGATTCTTTTGAGGTTTTGATTCAAAAGATTTCGGTTTTTACGCATCGTGCCGCAAATTTCACACATGTCTATTTATATACGCAAGAAGCCACACGCGAGAAATTCTCAGAAAACGGCATTTCACGCGCAGCAGCCTACATTCAATTTTCAATTTTTACTTTGCTGCGAATGTAGGTCAGTGTAATATGATTGTGATTAAAGACTTTTCGTTTGAGTTTCCCTCCCGATCAACAATTTGGACGTGAGTATTGAAATAAGCTTACACTTTCGTGAATAAAAAGAAGCCGCCCGAAATCGCTATTGCATTGTTCTTTGTTAATATTGTTCTGTTTCGAGAAATAAATCGTTTCCTCGAAATCCTATTCGAGTCACTCGAAAAATTCTTCGAGTCCCTCGAAACTCGAGCCACGAAGACTGTCAACTTACATTTGACCGGTACTGTATTTTCATACACATGAGTCACATGAATCTCGACTTTAGAGTATATTTATCGTAATTTTCGATAATTGCCGAGTATGTCAAGAAACAAAATGATTCCATCACTTGCTTGACAAATATTTTGATCGTTTAATTACACTAATTACACTGAGTTTCATCGTCGCTCAGCACTGTGGATACACTGAATCATGTAAATATATTTTGAACAAAAGAACGAAACGTTTGAAACAATAAACGCTGATAAACCAAACGAACGTTTAGACACGTTGTAAACACTATTAAAACACTGTAAACACTGCAAAATATATTTGTGAATGAAAATGTCATGCGGCCTATGAGAATTTTAGTGAGTCGACTAACTTTTTCTCCTTGTTACTCGCTAACCCAGCGAAAGAGAGGAACCGGCGAATAGAGAATCTATCTATTTATAATATGATTATTTTCGCTCATATTCAGTCCATATTCAGGGTTTGTACTCTCACCCACCACTTTAGGTTGGGATGGAATTAAATAAGAGAGCTGGTGTTCATTTACTCTGGGCTGCCCTTAGGGTCTCTGAGTTCAGTCTTTTCTCCCTCCTCCCTAATTTTTTAAATCGTTTCTCCTTCCTACCTAGTTTTTCGGTCGTTCCTCCCTCCTCCCTAATTTTTGCGACTGTTTCTCCCTCTTCTCCCTAAACCTAGCTTGTATAGCTACCTTGAATGTGCCTTGAAAGTATATTCAGAATCTGTTACATTCTACGGTGCTTTGTTAAAGGTGGATCTCAAATGTACAACTCCGGCGAATGGGCCATCCTATTATCGTGAATGTTTAGCGAAAGTCGGAGAGAAACGACAACGGGCAGATGCCAATCGATTGAAGGTCGGAGACCGAGTATCCATATGCCTTGAAGCTGAAGTACTAAAGACTATGTCCCAGAGACATGGCGGCTGGATTGAAGATATGGCTAAGGTTAGAGTGTTAAGATAGGTCTTCTGCTGAACGTCTACAACGTTCAATATAGCCCTTATGCATGACTACGTCAATTGCTTCGATGAGAGTTCAAACTCTCGCTCTCGTTTGGCATGAAACTCTTATGCACTCTCATTGACTCTCATGCGCCGGCTCTCGTAGAATTTGAACCTATTTATATTATTCTTGAGAGTAGCCTGCGAGCAAGCTCTCATAACGCCAAGAGAGCGCCAAGAGAGCTTGCTCGCAGGCTATCTTGAGAGTCGTTGAGAGTTTTCTCTCGTTTGGCTAACGCTTCGTGATAGTCGATGAGAGTTGAAGAAAACTCTCATAAAAATTGAGAGCCATCTAAGACTCATCAAATCTCATCCTCTTTATAATTAAGGCTAACCGTAATTATTAGCTAACCCAAATTCTAACCCAAACCTAATAAGTTACCCGTTGCCCGTTAGCTGTAAGAAATACTTGTTCAAACAATGTTTCTTTTGAAACTAATCCTAGATCATCCTTGTCTGAATTGTTTGTTCGTGTGTGTTATTTTCCAGTGTATAGGTAAAATCGGTACAATCAGTAAAATCGGCGATGCGGGCGATGTTCACATCAGCTATGGACTACAATCATGGGTCTTCCATCCAGATGCTGTTACTAAGGTATGTGCATATCTTACTTTATTTTTTATATTTTAATTTCTAATTTGCCTTTTAAGAAAATTTCAATACAGTCCTTGTCTCCAAGGCTTAGGAGAATAAAACAAAATAAATTGTTTATTTATCCCTCAACCTCGATTTGGTTTGTTTAATTTTATTCCCCTAAGCAGAATTTTAATATATCGGAAGCGGGGGAAGAATTGAATTCGCGCGAAGAGAGACGTCTGTTTATATACATAAGATAAGATAAGATAAGATAATTTATTTAACGTCGATAAACATGGGAGTGGTCGCCCAATCTCCCGAGCCAGGGGCTCATGTTAAAAACGCTCGACTTAAATTACAGTAAACAATTTACAAACATTAAGTATCTAATTATTGCAATCCATAATCTTAAAATAAATAATAAATAAATAAATATAATAAGTAAATAAAAAGTTACCAATCAAAGTTAACTAAAATATAGGTGTGACAATAAGCAATAAGTTATCGTAAATTGGGCCTATACACAGTTGTTGCATTGACAACCCAAAAAAACTAACTCCCTTAATTAGGGTACGAAACTCGGACAAGGAAGTAGCCGATTTAGCATTAGTAGGTAATTATTGGTTCCAGATATGTGATATAATATAAGAAAACGAGTTATACATATATAGAGAGGATATTACACGGCGGCGTGAAGATATGAATTTTATTTTCGAGTGGTTAAAACAATATTTTACGAACGAGCGCAGCGAGTGAGTAAAATATTGTTTTTACCACGAGAAAATAAAATTCATATCTTCAAGCCACTGTGTAATTTTCTTTTTATTATATAGACAAAAGACAAAAGCACAAACTTTATCGCAAACTCTTGCAGCTCGTGGCTGGACTTTCCGAATTTCTCTCCTTTCGTCTTCACTTGCAAGGAACTCCTTGAATAATTTTAAGTCATGAAGTTTTCTTCTTCGTGTAACATTTTCCTACTCCTCAGTGAACGATTTCATGTCGGCTTCAGTGAATTTCACGAATCTATCGCTCGCCATTTTTCAACCGGAGTTTGGCAGCTTTGCACAAAAAGCCATGCAAAAGCGGGAAATGACGTCATCGATATCCTCACTAGTGAGGATATGGAAAATACGCCACTCGGGTCCCGGATGTAGTTTCGTATGAATTTTACGAGTGGTCTATTTTCCAGTAAAACACTCGTGTCTATATAATAAAAACTTATATAGGAAGGCTGAGTAACATTGAGACCAGAACTACGTAGGTTGTAGGGTGTAAGACGAGGGCTAAAAAAATTGCAATATAAATAGGGCCCTGCATCTTGAAGCATTTAAAAAATAATATGAGCGATTGTTCAAATCGTCTCTGCTCCAATGAATCCATAGAAGCCATAGATAGACAAGTGCCATAATTTATAGTGTTACCTAAATTTAAAAGCGTTCGTAAAGCGTAGTGATTAACATTTTCTAACTTATTACATAATGCCTTAGATATTCCAAGAAGAATAGGAGAACAATATTCCAAATGTGGCAATACATAGCTCTTATGTAGTGAAATCATCGTACTAAGCGGCACAAAACGCTTGATTCTGCGCAGAGCACTGACAATCTTAGCGTACGCTTTCTTTAGCATACAGTTGAACCCCGTTAATTCGAACTCTCAGGGGGAACGGAAAATAGTTCGAATTAGCGGAGGTTCGAAATAACCGGGTCAGCGTTAAATATCAAAATAATCATTAATAATTAACATGATGGAATAACTTGTACCTTATTACAATTGTTATATCAAGAAATTGACAAAATATAGTACATTCGTTATGAAATAGCAAATTTCTATACTGTTATTGACAACCGGAACTGTGCGCAATGGAACAAGATATATAAATTACAAAATAAGTGCAATAAAAAGGTTATAAATAAGTTCAGTGCGCTTCCAGCTGTGTTCTGATGCCGTTTGATGTTTGGCCATCAACTTTTTTAATTAGAGTTCAAAATAAATTGATTTTAGGCCAAGGGAAACACAATTAGTTCGAAATAGCGGGGAATTCGAAATAACCGAGTTCGAAATAGCCGATGGTAAATGACTGAAAAAACAGGGGAAAATCCTAGGGAAATGGGTTTGAGTTCGAAATAACGGGGAATTCGAAATAACCGAGTTTGAATTAGCGGGGTTCAACTGTATTAGAAATATGGGACTTGTACGAGAGGGACTTATCCAGAGTTACACCGAGTATCTTGAGTGTAGGCTCAATCTCAATCAACTTTGCATCAATGGAGAACTCATAATTAAACTGGGATTTTTCCCAGAGTCATAGCTTGAGTTTTGGAAGCATTTATTTGAAGGAAGTTCCCAGTAAACCATTCACTCAAGCTCTTTAAGTCTTGGTTAACATTAAATTCAAGGGATGTTAGACAAACATTAGCCGCATATTGAGTAGTGTTGAAAAGCAACAATGTCTGCGTGGGAGGCTAGCTACCTTGAGGTACGCCACAGCGAACTGGCAGCCAGTCTGAGTAGGCCCCATCGCATTTGACTCGTTGATATCTATGTGATAGATACAACTGAATCAGAGCAACGGCAGAATCACGCAAACCGTAAGCTTTCAGCTTTGCCAAGAGAAGATTATGACAAATCGAGTCAAACGCTTTCGATAGATCGATTGCTACAATGCCATCGTCCTTTTTCTGATCGAGAGCAGCACGTCAATCATCTGTGAGCTTCAGCAAGAAAATGTTTTGAATCAAGTCAAAACAGTTTTGCTTCACGGACGCAAATTTTGCTTCCGAAACATATGTTTCCCCATTTAGCCACGGGGAAACAATTTTGCTAGTTTAGCCACCTGAGAGCAACGAGACATTTCTTGTGCTTCCCGCTAGTTTAGTCACCCAGGAAACATTACAGGAAACAATGTTTCTGCAACAATGTTTCCTAGTTTAGTGCAACATTGCCGGCGTGTACTGCTGGCAGTATAGACTACCAATAATTATAACTACGCACTTGAGCGTCCAGTAATTATTTTCTGATTTTGCAGATCCCAACATTTCAGACTGGAGATAAAGTGATAGTGTTGAACGACAAACAACTCGTGCAAAACCTACAGCAAAAACATGGCTTGAATGAGTCAATGGCAGTGGTAGGCATTCTCTTGGGACCTTTTTGGTGTTTATTTAAACATTCACTGCGCCGTCTTGAAGAGAGTTTTCCGTTCAGTCGATTTTTATTAATCAAGCCGTAACTACACCATGGTTTCGCAGACTGTTTGGATGCGGGGGACGAGCGAATTCCTGTGTTAGCCATCATTCCCGTATGTACTGCGGGGCTCCCTTGTACGGCGATCGTAGCGCAAAATATGTCGATTTTTCGGACCATCTGGACAATACCAAGAGAGGATGATCTAACAATAGTCTCTTCTAATGATAATTTTTTGAAAGATATTTTTAATTTCAGTCCGTAGCAGAGCTATTTTAAGAGCGCTACCTGATTGGTCAGTTCGAGTATCCTGATGTCGGAGCCTGGATCAGAAGGAAATAAAAATAACTTTCACAGCATGGCGTGAAACTATTAATAAATTTCAAAAAAATATCATGGCGCACAGAGAATCCTTCTCTTAGATCATCCTCTCTTGACCATATTTTAAAGTTTTCACTGGTCAAAACGCCAAAGTTACCGGACTATTGTCCGATAACAGAGTGTTATTTTTAGGTTTGTAACCTTGTTCTAAGTGATATGAAACCATTTTTACTCAGGCGTTAGGGAAGCACGGGATGATCCTAGCGGTGAACACAGATGGTAATGCTGTTGTCAAGGTGGGCACGGACCAATGGCTGTTTAACCCAGCAGCGTTGGAGGCTACATCACAACGAGGCGAAACAGAGTCACCAGGTAAGCAAACCAGAAGCAAACTGACTCAAAATATTTTCTACCTGGTTAGCTCAGTTGGTAGAGTGCCGGACTGCAGTGCGGGAGATCGCGGGTTCTATTCCAGGCCGGACCACAAGCTAGGGTCTTAAAATAACTGGTAAGATCATGCTGGCTGTTCTCAACACTTTGTCTCAGTTCAGATGATCCCGTCATTGGACGGTGACGTTAAGCCGTTGGCCTAGTCAGTCTCCTTCATCCTACACGTCATGATCAATTCGAAGGGGACGTAAAATAACCCACGACACTGTTTGAAAAGAGCTGGGCAAGAGGTTCCCGATGTCCTAGTCCACACAGCACTGCTGCCAATACCTACTTCATTTATATGGAGAAATCTAAACAATTCGCGAGAAAAATCAACCAACTAGATTGCCAGAAAATAAACGGGAAAGGACGGCCGCGCAGTTCAACCGTACAATAAACAATTATTGGATAAGGTCGGTTTGTGTTATCCGCCTCAGGTCTCGACTTTGGCAGTTAACAAAAACCTTGGCCTTGATAATTCTTGCTATCATGCAAAAACCGATTGAAACGTTTTGGAGCTTTTTCCTTCGATGGGCATCTTTTCTACATGTTTAACTCTCGATGTCTGTAGATATGACTCTCAACTGCATGCAGAAATCCTATTTTCTGTAGGTAGGTTTTTTTATTACCTTATTTTCACTAATTTTCGTGAAATTGACAGATCCGTATTTCGCGAGGCTTTATTTTCGCGATTTCAACGAAACGAAAAAAGGACTTTAATTAAAATTTTGCGTAAAATATCGGTTTTCGCGTTTTAGTGCAAAGTGCGCTATAGGTATGGTTATGTGTAGGGCCGATAACTCTGAGTGATAAGTCGCTGGTTCGCTGGTTCGCTAGCTCGCTAGCTCGCTAGTTCGCTAGTCACTATGCCGTAAACTTTGATAATCAATTAATTAATTAATACGAATTAATAAATATTGGAGGTCACGCGAGCTCACCACGCAAAACGTGGGTGATCTATCTGCGTTATTACTACTTGCATTCAGCGCAATATATATTTGTTTCAGACGACGCTTTGCCTTCCTTATGGTAGCTTTCTGCTTACATGTAAATTTCACGCATGCGCTAAAGATCTGTAGTACGTTACTAATAACAAGTACATCGCAGATATAATTGATTTATTTTTTCACGCAATGTAACTAAAAGAAAAAGCTTCATGATAGATTTCGAAACAGTTTGGGATCATAAGGAATTTTCAGAAAGGAACATTTTGATCGCGAAAGTATGACGTATCTATGAAGTGCAAATTGGGCACTCTTAGCTATAATTGTCAATGAATGGGACAACTTGTCATTTTCCGCGTATTTACTGTTGTCTGCTCGCAGGCCAGAGATAAAACTGAATTTCTAGCGTTACAATGATATTTTTGAACGAAATTTAAATTAAATTAGAAGTAATCAGTGTTCGAAATTAGCGTTTCGTTCAGCCTGTAAAAACGTTTGTACCGTTTGGTTCGCATCTCCATGCGCAAAATTCACATCGTGTTACACTAAAAATAGATCCACGAAAGCGTTCATGCGTGTCATGTGACACTTTAGACGAAATTTGCATATTACTACTTTGTGACGTGTCTCACTACCGTCTCACGTACACATTTTCAAACACAGATTCAAACAGCAACCATTCTTTCCCGCACATGTTCGTTTCAGCTTTCACATGTATTCTTGTCGCAGCGGAGAAATATGTCCTGTTCCGTGACGATTTGATAATTCAATTAGTTGTTGTTTTTCGGTTGATTGAAAATTTACGTTTTTTCAGCAGGATTTTCACTTTCTATTTATTTCCGACTTAATCGGTTCCTTGTAAATATGGATCTTGAAAGCAAAATGAAATGAGATACTTGTTTTTCAAGAGGTCAAAACAATTTAATGAGATTAAAACAATTGTTTAATTAAATTAAAACCAGAGATGTTTTTTTACATCAGATGGTGTTTTTCTGTGGGTTGAAGTCAATAATTTTTTTTCTTCAAGATAATCGAAGTATTTGAAGTTTGTGAGTGTTCTGCTATATGAACTGTTGTTAAATTCAAGCACTTTAGTGTATGAATAATATTTTGTAGCATGTCTGGGTCAAAAGGTCATCAATGTAATAATGAAATTTACATGAATATTTGAAGGCTTTCCAATACAAGGGTGTAAAATACACTATTCACTACACATTTTAAAACTGTTTATACACTAAATATTTATTGGTAAACCAGAACTAAAAGGGTGAATGTTTTAAATTTGAAATGAAATATATTTTTTTAATTGACCTTGTCCCATGTAACGCACATGTTGTCACGTATTCACGCACAGCTGTCACGTATTCTTATGTAACTGTGTCTTTGTCTAGTAGCATTTAATATAGGGAAGAAATATGTAAAGACAATTTCTTGTCACAGATCAGACCCATATTTTTCTAGCAATGGGGTTTTGTACTCTCACCCACCAGCCTAGGTTCGGTTGGGAGGGAATAGGGGGGAGGGTGGGGGCGACAGCTACGTGTCACCTACATGTATATTGATAGGTGGGTGATTACATTCTGTACTTACCCTTTGAGTATCCGAGTTAATATCACCCTCACTGCCGTCACAATCTACACAGAAACAAGAACGACTACTCAGGAATTTCTCTGTAGCCGTTCACAGCTTATTTGACGACTTGCGTCTGAAAACAATTGTTCTATATTCTGAGTGATCAGATGCGAATTTGCCACGCCGCTGAATGCAAAAATGATAAGACAAGATTTTACCTACAAAAGCGAGGTGGTTTCATACGACGGAAAAGCGGAGAAAATAGTCGATGAACTGTTTCTCGTCCACTGGGCTCCCCCGGGGCCGGCTGGAAAATAAGGACTGGACACTGGACTATCGACTAACTTGCAAATTTAAATTAAACACTTTGCACTAGCCATTGTGTCTCTGGGTTTGCTACATCGCGAAAACCACGAAAATTACTACTCGCAAAAATAAGTGAGAATAAGGCACATCAAAAAAGAGAGCAGAACAAGACGGCTACCAACTCAAACGAGCGAAAACGCAAATGGGACAATTCCCGAGACAGGCGGACTGAAGACGGAAAAGACCTCGCAGAGCCACCGAAGCTACTTCCATCGATGCAAAGATAGAGAAGTCTAAACTTTCCATTGAGAAATTGAAGACTCACATTGAGAACAATACTTGCCCAAAGACTTTAAGATACAATGCGCGCGCTAACATCGCGCCAGATGATGAGTTCAAAAAGGAAGTAGGCTCTATTAGAAAGAAAGCCGAGCAGGAATTCGTTCGCTCTCTAGCCACATTTCACTACAGGCGCATTGAGCGCCTTACAACTAAACGAAGAAAGGTTGAGCAGGAAAAGTCTCGCGAGAAAAACACTGCTTTCCGTAATAGGAAAAACATTAGGCCGCCTTCGGCGACCAGAACAGACGGAAATGTTATCAGTTGTGTACAGATATACATGATTTAGCGTCTAGCATCCAGGATACCAGGAGGATAAGATAGACAAGTTCTCACAAATGATGTCAAAATATGAGTCAAAGAATAAAGAAAATTCACGTTATCCTTGTCTGTTTTCTGTCTCTACGAAGGGAAACGATAAGGCCGGGGAAGAACAGTAAAACACATGCGATGAAAAATCAAAAAAGAAAAGAGCGGAAAAATATTAAACGCATAGAACAAACCAACAAAACCATAAAATCACGCAAGCAACACATAAAAACCTCTCAGATCAGACACACAATTGACAGCAGAACAAACCAATTTACTCTCTCGAGGTTTGAAATTCGTTCCAACGTCTGTCATGTATGCTCGTCCGAATGTGACAAAATATCAGGTTGACCGGTTTTTTATGTCAAGCTATATTTTTATACATCAAATTCTGATATTCATGCCATTTTGTCATATATTTATGTCAAGTTGACCACTTTTTTATGTCAAGGTATATTTATATACATCACATTTTTATATTCATGTCATTTTGTCATATATTTATGTCAAAACAATTTCTTCTATCTCGGTTTCATTTTTTATATGTCAAGCAACTTTTTCATAAATCACATTTTCATCAATCAAATAAATCATTGTTTCATACATGAAGTAGTAATTTTGTCATGTCTGGTTGGTGCACATTTTTATACATCAAAAGAAAGGGGAGATCAGCTTTTGATCAGCTTTGGATAAGGAGTCTGGGAACCAGCACAACAGAAACAACATGGCGGCGACGGCGGCGAGTATTCACTGAGTTCTTCTGGTTCTTTGTCCCCAACGTTGGAGAGTTTTTTGCTAATGTCTTATCTGTGTTTCACCAGTGCACAACTCTAGACAAGTAATGATGGCGACCGAGCCGAATTGTTAGCGCGAAGAATGGAACAATATGAAGAAACGTTGCGTGCAGTATCAGCGGATAACCGAAATTAACACGTCCTGATCACAACAAGCTCTCACATATGATTTAGAGTAGTTCATGAACGCTATCAGGCAAATCGTAGAAAGACTGGAAGGCCTCTAGTGAGAATGGCGACGATGAAGTTCTGATAACAGGTGCAAACGCTAGTATTTCCTTCCCGACACAATCTGGACGTGTACAGGACGGCCAGCCTTTTGGGATTACAGAGGAACAGACACAAGCACTCCGAGAAGGTGTAGGATTCAGATGGACTGATATTGCAATGATACTGGGCGTTTCTACAAGAACTCTCTCCCGTTGTCACCAGGCGTTGGGTTAGCCTGTTGACCAGGATTGTAAGTACTTTGATTCGCGGCACTCGACTGTACAATCTAGGGGTTTAGAATACAGGGGATCAAGTCATTTCAGCTTTACATAGGTTAGATCCAGTGATGTCTACCCTGAGACAAACAAGGCTAATAATTCGTAGAACCTACAATATCCCCTGCCCTAATTCGCTCTGGTGAGTGTTATGTTTTGGTTGAATGTGTATGTAAGTTTATTAGGATTTCAATCCCTAAAATAGTTTGAAAGTTCAGCTAACGTATCCGAACATAAGCCATTTATCTGCACAAAAAGCACAATAATTATTACAACGTAAAAACGACGTTCCAACACCTACAGAAACATTTTGTCGTTGGGTACGCCTGGAGTAGGCCTAGGATAAACTAATAGACAGGCAGGGCGCAACAGTAAGGTCAGTGAATATTTGTCTTATAACCTTCCATCAATTACCAAGTAGTCGTCTAAAAATATGCTACACCTGATTACAGACTGTCAGATAGTTCCCAACATTTTTTCAGACCATTCGGCACTGTAGCTATGTATAAGCCCTGAAGAAAAAGAAGCGAAACGGGGACCAGGATTTTGGAAATCTAATAACTCATTACTTACCGATAAAGAATATATAGAACTTGTCAACAAAAGTATTCCTACATTTGTATCAAAGTATAAAGATCTTGAAGATAAAGGGTTATTTTGGGAAATGATTAAAATGGAAATCAGAGCCACCACAATATTTTTTTCGAAACAAAAGGCCAAACAAAAACGAGACGAAGAGAAGAAACTTCTACAACAATTTTGTTGCTTGCAAGAGCAAATACAATCCAATTTTAATGACACCATTAAAACTGAAATGGATCGCGTCAAGAACAAACTTAAAAAAATCACCGCTAGTAGAACTCAAGGCGCGATGGTCCGTAGCAAAGCTAAGTGGTACGAATTCGGCGAAAAAAATAGCAAATACTTTTATAACCTAGAGAAAAGAAATCACAAGAAAAAAACATAACCTCGCTGACAAAAGAAAGTGGTACTATTTTATCTGACCCAAAATTAATCCTAGAAGAAGAAGCGAGCTTCTATAAAAAAATTTATGAATCCAAAAATACCGATCCAGAAAACGAAACTTTTTCATCTTTTTTTTCAATCTGATGGCCTTACATTCCTTAGTAACTTAGAAGCGGAACAGTGCGAAGGACTTTTAACATTGGAAGAATGTGCGAAAGCAATTAGCAGTTTTCAAAATGATAAAACACCTGGATCTGACGGCTTCACTGTCGAGTTTTATCGCCGATTCTGGCATGTGCTTGGAAAACCCATGGTTGACAGTTTTAACTACGCGTTCCAAAACGGATGTTTGTCAATTTCCCAAAGACTCGGAATTATATCGCTAATCCCAAAAAAAGACAAGAACTTAGAATTTTTGAAAAATTGGAGACCAATATAAACCTTGCTGAATATTGATTACAAAATCGCCACAAAAGCTATTGCAATGCGCCTAGAAAAAGTATTACCAACAATCATTCATCCATGTCAGGCAGGTTATATGAAAGGTAGATATATCGGAGAATGTATCAGAATTATTTCTGATATAATGTCATTTACAAAACAGGAAAATATGCCTGGTGCAGCAATCTTTCTTGACTTTGAAAAAGCCTTCGATTCCATCGAATGGAATTATTTGCAAAAATGTCTAGAAGTATTTAAATTTGGTCCTCAACTTCAGCAATGGATAAGAGTATTCTACAATAATATCTCAAGCTGCGTGCTTAATAACGGTTTCGCCAGTGAACACTTCACGCTGTCCAGAGGGGTTAGGCAAGGATGCCCTTTGTCCGGTCTACTTTTTATTATAGGCATAGAAATTCTTGGCAATGCAATTAGACAATCAACTACAATAAAAGGTATTGACATCACACCTGGAAAAACCACAAAACTTGCGCAGTATGCCGACGATACCACCATATTTGTAAAAGACGATCAATCGATATACAACCTGTTTAAACTACTCGACAATTTGAAAACGTCTCTGGCCTTCGAATAAATCAATCAAAATCAGAACTCTTATGGTTAGGATCAGCACGCCTGCGCAAGGATAAAATCCTGAACCTCAAGCTTAGTGAAGAACCGACATATGTTCTTGGAATATATTTTTCGTATAATAACGAACTTGCAACAAAAAAAACTTTTATGACAAACTTGGCTCTTTAAAGAAAATACTTAACATATGGTCATCAAGAGACATTTCTATCTACGGCAAAATCAATATAGTTAAAACACTTGCGCTTTCGAAACTCACGTTTGTTTGCAGTGTGCTTGATACTCCTGATCTTTTTACGGAAGAGGTCAACAAAATAATTTTCAAGTTCATTTGGAAGAATAAACAGCCTAAAATTAAAAAATCTACGATCATAAAATGTAAAGAAGAAGGAGGCCTAAACATGACTGACTTTACAGTGTTCGATAAAGCTTTAAAATTATGTTGGGTAAAGCGCCTGTGTTCTACTGATGACTCGCCGTGGAAAGCTATTCCAGATTCCCTTCTATCAAGTGTAGGTGGCACGCTCATCTTTCACTGTAACTACGACGCCAATTGTATAAAGCTAAACAAATCGCTACCGAAGTTTTATAAAGATGTAATCGTTTACTGGCAAGAGTTAGTCAATACTGTACCTAAGACGAAATGCGATGTAGTCAATCAAATTATTTGGAATAACAGAAATATAAAAATAAATAAAAAGTCAGTATACTTCCAGAATTGGCATCAAGGCGGCATTCAGAAGGTATCCAGTCTTTTAGAGGAACAAAATAAATCCTTTCTTTCTTATCAGTCTTTCCAACAGAAATTCCATCTAAACTGCAACTTTCTACAATATTATGGGCTATTATCTGCAATACCTCGTCCTTGGAAAGAATTTCTACAATTAGAAACTGGGGAACTCTCCTCATCCATACCCACTATTGAAAGCCTAACGTGCAAAACAATATATAATCTGCTTATTAATCGTAAAAATCTCCCTCCACCTACGGCAGAAAAAAGACTTGTCAAATGTGGTTTTGATCCATCTCAATGCCGTAAAGTGTACTTAATTCCTTTTAGTGCAACAAAAGAAGTCAAATTATCCGTGTTTCAATTTAAAGTGGTACACAATATACTCACTACCAATAGCCTCCTCTACAAAATGAAAAAGATCAATTCCTCTTTTTGTCCTTTTTGCCCTGACACCGAACAAACTATTTCTCACTTATTTGTGCACTGCCCATTGGCTGTGTCTTTCTGGAAAGAATTCGCTGAGTGGTACCGCGCACTATGTAAGAAACATATTGCGACAGCCTTTACAGAATACGAAATAATATACGGTGTCTTAAAAGGCTCATCTTCGCTTCAAACCCTCAACCACCTTATTCTCATCAGCAAATACTTCCTGTACATCTGCGCAAAAAATGACAAAAAATACCAATTTGCGGATTTTGTCGTCTCCGTGCGAGAAAAAATAAATTTAGAAAAATATATTGCCATACGTGCAAATACACTTACTCGATTTAATATGAAATGGAAAGATTTTATGCAGTAAATATATCAGTATTTAAAAGAACATCAGGAGTGTACGTAAATTGTGACTTGTATAATAATTATTATTGTAATCATAAATCGTAAAGTCTTGTAACTGCAACTTCATAATTGCTTTCTCTCTTACTGTAATTTATTTGTAAGCGTAACTTATTGTAGTATTTATTGTAATATTATTGTAATATTTGTTGTTACTTTTTGTCTTCTCAATAAAATTTGTTTGTTGGAAAAAAAAAAAATAAAAATAAAAAATAAAAAAATAAAAAAATAAAAATAAATAAAAATAAAAAAAATTACCAAGTAGTTTAAGCGTAATATATTTAATTTATTAGAAATGAGGTCAATTTAAGGGGTGGCTTGTTTGAGGAAAAGTATTGTTAAAATGACGACGACAACTGAGTACCGTGTCGCAGTTTTTGACCACTTCAGAAATTAGTGTTGGTCTGAAGCACAGTTGCATGGAACATTCTGCAAAGCTGAAAAATTATTGAACGCGATTCGCTTTTTAGAAGAAAAGCAGCCCTTTGGCTTATATATATATATATATATATATATATATATATATGCAAAAAGTGGTGTGTAATTTAGAAATTTCCCCCCCCACTTCGGGGCCCCGCCTTTTGAGCATCTCTGGATGTGCCACTGAATTTTTATTTGACAATTAGTCAAACTAATCATCCTACACCAAATATAAGTTGTCTCTCTAAGCCTTTGTGTGGTCTTTACGGAGTGTGCAATGTGTAATTTTAAATGGAAATTTATATGAAATATATGAGAGGGTGCAAGAAACTGGGAAATAAACCCTTCATAAATCCCCCCTGGGCTTCTGCCCTAGAAAGGAAATTGGCCCGCCGGGACATAGAAAATCTTTGACCCCGGTGGGATTTGAACCCACGACCACCGGATTAGATCACGCACCGTCGCTCTAACCAACTAAGCTATGAGGCCAGATGGCAGCAGGTCGTGGTAATTTAGGTAGTGAATCGCGGCAATGGAGATATATCAAATTGAACAAAGTGTGTGAGCCGCATATCACCTGTATAAAGTGGATATGCTAGAAACTGGGAAATAAACCTTTTATAAATCCCCTTGGGCTTCTTCCCTAGAAAGGAAAGGAAATTTCCTTTCTAGGGCAGAAGTCCGGGGGATTTATAAAGGGTTTATTTCCCAGTTTCTGGCACCATCCCATGGATTTCATATAAATTACCACTTTATATGGGTGCTATGGCATGCGGCTCACATTTATTGATTGGCATAATATTCGCTAAAAGGTAAAATAATGTATATACAAGGCTAAAAATGTGATCACAACTCAGTTGCATCAAAGAAGATGTTACTCGTCAAAACCCTTCTTTGTAAACTTGTAGCTTTGACTTTGTGAAAGTGATTGGGAGTGAGTTTACAGCAGTGAATCTGTCCACTGGCCAAGAAATGACTGGCAAAGTTCTCCTGTGTATTGCAAAGTAAGGTCCTGTTAACATTAGAGCAAATAAGAGCTTACCTGTATGTATTGTGTTGCTTGCTGCTTTTGCAACTGTGGGCTATATTATAATTATTAGATTCTGTATGTATTTATCAATAAAAAATAATAATTCTAATTTGAAGATTGAGAGTGTGGTTATTTAAAACGCTTCGAGGGTAATTCATGTGTTTTTCTTTTCAAGAAGACGGTAGTGACTCTGACACTGGTGATCTTCCTTCTTTTGCATCTGAAAACACTGAGCAAAATCAGCAGCAGGCAGCTGTTACCCTCTGCATTTTTAACAACAGGCATACCTAACGCCTGGTGACAACGGGAGAGAGTTCTTGTAGAAACGCCCAGTATCATTGCAATATCAGTCCATCTGAATCCTACACCTTCTCGGAGTGCTTGTGTCTGTTCCTCTGTAATCCCAAAAGGCTGGCCGTCCTATACACGTCCAGATTGTGTCGGGAAGGAAATACTAGCGTTTGCACCTGTTATCAGAACTTCATCGTCGCCATTCTCACTAGAGGCCTTCCAGTCTTTCTACGATTTGCCTGATAGCGTTCATGAACTACTCTAAATCATATGTGAGAGCTTGTTGTGATCAGGACGTGTTAATTTCGGTTATCCGCTGATACTGCACGCAACGTTTCTTCATATTGTTCCATTCTTCGCGCTAACAATTCGGCTCGGTCGCCATCATTACTTGTCTAGAGTTTGTGCACTGGTGAAACACAGATAAGACATTAGCAAAAAACTCTCCAACGTTGGGGACAAAGAACCAGAAGAACTCAGTGAATACTCGCCGCCGTCGCCGCCGTCGCCGCCATGTTGTTTCTGTTGTGCTGGTTCCCAGACTCCTTATCCAAAGCTGATCAAAAGCTGATCTCCCCTTTCTTTTGATGTATAAAAATGTGCACCAACCAGACATGACAAAATTAACTACTTCATGTATGAAACAATGATTTATTTGATTGATGAAAATGTGATTTATGAAAAAGTTGCTTGACATATAAAAAATGAAACCGAGATAGAAGAAATTGTTTTGACATAAATATATGACAAAATGACATGAATATCAAAATGTGATGTATATAAATATACCTTGACATAAAAAAGTGGTCAACTTGACATAAATATATGACAAAATGGCATGAATATCAGAATTTGATGTATAAAAATATAGCTTGACATAAAAAACCGGTCAACCTGATATTTTGTCACATTCGGACGAGCATAGTCATGAAAGATAACCAGATCAGGCGCCAACTAATTAACGACTTCAACCAATTTGCCAGAAGAATGCGCCTTCAGTATATTTACCATGTCAAAGATACCGAGCCGCATCCCTTCTATGTGAAATCCAGCTGGATTCCACCAGTTCAACGGTCAATTGCTCTAGAATCTTAGGAAGTAAAAATACAGCTTGCAGCCCCCCGGAGCTTGCAGACATGACAATCAAGCCTAAAAACAATTTGCCACGCGGAGAGCGCCAAGCCAGTGGCGGATCCAGGGGGAGGGTCGGGGGGTCCGGACCCCTATCAGACCTGAGGGGGTTTTTGCTTTCACCATTATCCATAGCAAAACCATCTCCAGGATTCACCAAAATGCACTTTTCAGAGCTTGAAATCTCACCTTTTTTTTCTAGGAAAGACACCCAATCACCCCAAATTGAAGGGGAGCGTCTAATTTCAATTCCTGCCACCCACCAGCTGTTAGAAAAGGTTTCGTCAAAGGAGAAGCCCTCAGGCTTCTAAGAACAAATTCCTCAAGAATTACGTTTGAGGAGAACATACGAAATTTCAAAACACGCCTGATCTCGAGAGGTTACCACAAAACATCTGGCAGATAAAATCCTCTCTGAAGTGAAATTTGCAGGGAGAAAGGAAACGCTAACGCATAAACCAAAAGCACGTGAGAAAATTCTACCTTTTGTCACGCAAGTAAATGGCATTTAATACAAAATCAGCCGTTACTAAGAGAGATATTCACTCCATTGGCTTGAAAATGTCTTTAAACGAAGGTCCGCAATATGTATTTTTAGTATTCTTTCATCGGTATTCTCTAAACTTGTAAATTACATGCACATAAAGTTTGTTTGTCAAATTTAACTGAAAAGTTCCAGAAATAATCATGTTTTTACGTTCGCTTTTGGCTGCCTGGTTTCATATCAAACTGCCTTCAAAACGCACGAAATGCAGTCTCGGACAACCTAATCTTTCGAAATTTCCCGGGGGGCATGCCCCCGGACCACCCAAGTAGGCCGCGCCGCGCACCTTTGGCACTCTAACGCACCCCCCCCCCCCCCCCCCCCCCCCCTTCCCCCAATAAAAATCCTGTCTACAGGCCTGCAGTTGAATTCAAACTGTGTTCCGTTGTATATTTCTCTTCACCGAGGCTACTAACATTGTCTCCTCCGATGCTCTCTGCTACAGTAGAGAAGTAGTTAGCTAATAACTCAGCCCGGGGGAGGTACTCCCAAAAAAATTGGGTGGGGGTGTACCACTGGGCTATAAAAACCCTTACCCTGTACCAGACCACAAAACGCTAATTTTGCGACCCTGTTTCCAGACTAAATGTTAAAAAAAAAATACCCTGTTCCAGACGATTTTTAACGATTTTTTCTAACCCAAAAGGCTAATTTACTAAGCAGCACTGCGAACTTGTAGTTGTAAAGTTTCATCTGACTAACATAATCCTATTCCAGAGTATCAATTAGCGATCTTTGTGCCAACTTCTGGGAAACTGATACCCTGTTCCAGACCAAAAAATGTCGTTTGTTATACCCTGTTCCAGACCAAAATGCTTAAAAACCATACCCTGTACAGCGGCACGTAACCTATATAGCGTATATAAGGAAGTGCCCCCCGGGTAACTCAGCCACTTCACTTTGATCTCGTTCAACTCTATCCCCCTTGGTTCTTAAAGTGCCTATAACCCTTGCTCAGACTATATTTTCCCCGAAAGTAATTGCCTTATGGAACATTATTTTGCCAAAAAAACTTCCAAGTTTTGAATTGCCATTTTTTTACAGCTATTCAAAGTTAGCGAAAAATCATCATGTGTGCTTCCTGTGTCATAATAATCGAGCGATAAAAGAGTCTGGGGACGAGTGTTATAACAATAATAATAAAATTATAATAATAATAGAACACATTTATGACGTAGCCTCCGGAACACGCTTCTGACGGTCTTCACAACTTCATTGCTTTTCTACTCTCTAAATCATAAAAAAATGCCAGATCGATGCACGGTATGCGGGTGTTCAAACACAAATAGCATAGAAAAGGGAATATCTCTTCAACAAGTGATCGTCTTCCGTAGGCTACGTCACAAAACAGCTCGGCCCAGGCTCACCGCGCGCGCAGATTTTCAGCGCTGAGGCGCGGGTTTAAATGCTTCTAAAATAATGAAGGAAAAGCGAATTGGATTTTTTCTTTTGAATATAATATCTTCAACCTTCCTAGTTTAAGAAATATATATAGCTAGCGAAGGGTTATAGGCACTTTAAACATATCGAGGTGGACTCTGGTTTTACTGTTAATGAACGGCCTGAAGGTATTGTCGAACTCTCTAGGCCTGGATTTCAACTCTTCAAGCAAGCAAATAAATGAATCCTTGTAGTGTTTTTTATCAGTATTTTATAGCTATAGGTAACAAACATTCTAAGCGACGCGAAGCGAATTTTAGCGCCGTAGATGACATAAATTGTCCGTATAAACAAACACTCACGACTTTCACGTTTACCGTACTGTTGACAAACTGTAATGTTAAACGATCGCAGTTTATGGACAGATTTTCTCTTGCCGATGGATAACTTCGTGCTTCGCGCCCAATTGTTGTTTTGTCGTACTCTATGCCAGAATTTTTCTTTTGTAAACACTAAATTTTGTACTTTCTTCTACATTGGAGCGTAAATTCGTGTAATCTTCAACGAAAGAAAAGTAAAAGAGACCTGCTATTGTTGCCA